>BQNB010031742.1:0-51020 GCA_026074375.1 Tanacetum coccineum | reverse complement strand
TATCGTGTTTTGTGCCGGCGATACTTAAGTAGGATGATTTATAATTGTCTTATTGAAACGAATTGGGACGCCTCTTCATTTTAATAAGAAAATTATAAACCGCCGAACCATAAGTTTATAAATTCTTACGACTTGTTAAATTCTTCGTTCCAAGGGCTTTTTCTTCGAGTCATGTATTTTATCCTTCCTTTGGAAGATTCTCATGACATTTGATCCATTCGCATATATTCATTGCTTATATTTGATGCTTTTGACCTTTGTTCATTCAAACTTTCATTGGAAACCTCGACAATGACCTAGGTATATCCACTCATCTAACCACTAGTAAACCAAGGACGAATAAAACAAATTGAGCACTCGGACGGCGCTCTCTTAAGGTGGGAAGACTATAACAACCGTCAATTTTCGGAACATATTTAAATAATAAATCATATTTATTATCACATGTTGTCGTTTATAAAAAAAATATTATTTTATAATTATTTGATTCGAAAACGAAAAAGGAAATAATTTAATTCATAGAATTTATCAAAAATGAGCAGCTAAATCACGTTTTCATTATTCGGACTCTAAAGCAATTTGATGTAAAACGACATTCCTGACAACTTTTTAGTTTTACCCGAGACTTGAAAACAAGCAGAAGAGGGCTAAAACAGCCTCGCAAAGTTTTGAAAACTGCACACAACGGGTACCGACACGCATAAATAATTAAATTTATTTTTAATTATCACTATTTATTTAATAAAAATATTAAATAAAATCATTAAACATTTTATTCAAAAGCGTTTGTTGATAACGCGAATATTTGAATTAAAATTCATTTTATTTTCGGACAAGGCGTAACCGGTTCACCAAATAAATAACTAATGTTTTTATAAATATTATAAAAATATTTATGAAATATTATCAAGTAAATACTCATTTTTGTTGGAAAAATGATTTGGAAAACAATGGCGCAAGTTTCGTGATTTGAATCATCCGTTAAGTCGCCCAAACGAGTCCCGAACCACTATTTTACAAAATAATACTCAAAGTTACACCTTTTAGGTCTCTAGGAAAATATTTATAAAATTTTCCATCATCATATCATTACACTTTACACTTTTATTTGATAACTATATATATATTATATATATATATATATATATATATATATATATATATATATATATATTTATATATATATATATAATTAATCTTACGTTTTTTCTTTTTCATGTTATAAAAAATAAACACACACACACTTCACTTCTTTAACCTCTCTTACCCTCACCTACCCACAGGTTATGGTTACGCCGGCACCACCGACACCTCCGCATAGCCGGCCACCGCCGTCGCCGGCCTACCACCACGACTCACCGCCGCCGGAAAAATGTTTTTTCGGCAAAATTTTTCATGTCCGAATTCAAAAAAACGTTTCTCATCGCAACCCGATCTACATCGATTCCTCCCATGTCACTCGTACCACGCGATACGTTTCTTTCCTGCCTCCCCCCCCCCCCCCCCCCCCCCCCCCCACCCCCCCCCCACAACCTCCCCCCCCTTCGGCTATTGCCACAAACCGCCGCCACACCCCCTTCACCATCCTCCACCCGCTTGTCACACCGCCTTCCCCATCGTCACCAACAACCACACCACCACCCATATGACAACCTCATAAACTCCCTCATCTCCATGGCAGCGCATGCATGACTCCCCCCTCAACATCTCTCTGTGTCATCTCCACGTCCATCACCCCTCCCAGCCGCGACTTCAGCCGGCCGCTACCCCCCCTTTTTTTTTTAGCGACAACAGCCACCATAAGGGTGTGCGTGTGGTTTTTATTTATCACGCAAAACGGGTGCGTCTTGATTTCGTATCTGTACCGGGGTGCGTCTTCGGGTTTGCTTCATACCCTTAGGTGCGTTCGGTTTGTCTTATCACCACCCAAGGGTGCGTCGGTTCACTGTGCCGCCACCCTAGGGGTGCGTTTGGGTGGCAGCCACCCAATAGGGTGCGTTTGGTGTGGTCACAGCCACAAGGGAGTGTTTGGTTTTAGGGTTAACGCAAAATAGGGTGCGTTTGGCATAAGAAAACAATACAAGGCTGTGTTTGGTTTAACAGCGATAAGGGTGCGTTTGGGATAGCAGTTAACACAAAGGGTGTGTTTGGTGTAGCAGTTAAGGGTGTTTGGTTATGCAGTTAGGAGCGTTTGGTTTAGCACAAAGATCAACAATAAGGGTTCGTTTGGTTTATATAAATAAACTAATGAAAAATATCGTAAGGTTTTATAAATTATAAAACGGATTAAATGGTGGTTTATTGGTTAAATAAATATACTACTTATTATTTAACTTCTTAATTGATCTCGTTTAGATATATATGTATATTTGAAAAACGCGGGTTGTTTGGAAGTGGAAAAACATTAGATTATATAAATATGGGAAACGTTATATAACCGGAAAGGTCATGACAAAATTTATATAACTTTTTATATTTAGTAATGTGTTACTATAGCCTATATTATTTTAGAAACCGATAAAAGGGACTAAGTTATATTTAAAGAGATATTAAATTGTACCTTTAAAATAACCTGACAACGATACGAAATCTTTACTTTTTATAAATGAGGGCAAATTTTTAGCTACGATCGTCATAGATGAAGATTATTTATTAAAATATTTTATTTTATAAATTCTCGTCTGGAAGGAAAAAATCATAACTTTTGTAAAAGCTTACAACACATCGGTTGTTTAAATTCATATTTAAACGAGGGTTTTACTTTTTATATGGAACGTTTTATTAAATTAATTGGTAACTTCCGAAAGCGTGTCGAATTATTTAAGTTTTACTTATTTTCATCATCTTTCTTATATAATACTTGGAAAGTATTATATAATTAGACCATTTTATTTTAAATTGTCACCTTTTAAATATAAAACATGTCGTGTATCATATACGCTTCGAGTTATTCTTTGGTGTTGTGTCATCATGTTATATAATTACGGAATATATTACACACTTTGCGGTTCTACTTTTTGATTTATATTTATTTAACCAACCATCAAAACTATTACAACTTAATCTAAAATCCTTTTCAATGTGTTCTTTCGCGTTGACGTAACCAATTTATCGGGGAACCAAATACATTATTCTGCTTTGTGGATCTTTTAGCCGTTAAGATTATTTGCAATTATTGATCAAGCCCGTTTCAGTTTCGTTTGTTCCGTGCTTATTATGCGCTTACCGCTACCGTTCTTCTCATCAATGTGAGTTTATAGTCTCGCATTTCAATCTTTTAAATGTTTTATAACCCGCGAGGGGAAACATGCTCGTTTTACATAAGTGAACTTAATTGATTCTACTACATAAGCGGTTACTTGCTATTTGTACTCAAAGCTTGATTTGTTTACTTACTTGATTGAGATCGTGGAAGATTTTTATTTGTAAACCGTTGAATTTTAGACATGATTGTTTTGACTACAGACACAAGTGTTTACTAAGTGTATGCTATTCGATTAATGCCTGAATATATGTATGTTACCTTATTGACGGTGAAGTCCCTACTTATCATGAACCGTTATTTTGCTATAGCAAGTAAGCGCGAGTGTTGTGGTTAGATCTATCTGGGATTGACAATTCCCAACCTTTACTTGGGTCTCTAGTTTTGATCGGGATGCATTTATCATTATGAGGTTCGGTTAGGTTGTTGCATGCTTCCTATAATTCTAGTTAGGTTCGGGGCCAACAAATCTAGTTAAGGCTTCGGGGTCATGAGCTTAATGCAATAATACCTGTTATATATTTAGACATGGTGATTGGGTTTCCCCTGTCTACATACTTGTTTTGGACTTTCGGAATACGTACTTAGTCCACCAGTCTTTCGTCTTGTGGTTCCACTACTGAACATTACTAGATTTATTAAATCACTACTTGGATTTTGGGATGGATTTCGGGAAATAACACTTTTAATGTTGTAAATACCCTACTTTTCTCTGAAGATATTTCTTTAATCATTTCAATACTGCTTTGTAATTAAAACTATGAATTCACCAGAATGATTGTTGACGTTTTTAGCATGTATTTTCAGGTTACTATTTTGACTAGTGGAGCAATTGGAGCATCTCGAGTGCGAGGATTTATATTTTTGAAGGCCTTAATAACTTGATTAAGTACTATTGATAAACGTTTTGACAATGTTTTCTAAATTACTTATAAATGGAACCTATTTAACTCTGACATTTTTAATTAAATTGAATGTGACATTTTATTAAACGTCTCTTTTGAGGTTGTTTTCTGTGACTTGTACTTTGTGACTTTTTTAAGTCGCCACCCCATTTACTATTTCCGCTGCCGTCCAATTTTAGGGTCTTGTGAAAGCAGTATGCCAATTAAACAATCTTTCTCCGCGTTTTTATGAGCTTTTTCTTCTCGAGCCTGATGTATCTTCAGATGTAAGGTTTTGGATCGTTCCATCCTGAAATAATCTATGCTAGGAAAAACTATTAAAATAACCAATACTTATTCAGTGAACTGAATACGTCGTATATAAACAAACAAGCAGGAATTTAAACTACTCTAAATTACACTAATCCTAATAGTTAGAAATCTAATCTAATGTTAAAAACCAAAATATCAAAATAAAAATCAAGATTAATTTTCACTCCCTGGCAACGGCGCCAAAAACTTGATGTGTCGTTGTGTGGTGTATATTTTATTGTTTCAAGTTTTAAATTTATATTTTGCCGACTCAACCAAAAACAACACTTTAACGGGTATAGTGTACCGATCGGTAGTAGTTTTATATGGTATAGTATGGTGTCGACACTGAGAGGCGAGGTTAGAATCTAAATTTAATTAATACTCTTGAGTATATTAATATATGTTAATTCTATCTCTAATCTATCTTAAACCTATGTCAGTTTATTTCCTAATTTTTAACGGGAAAAATGGGGTTTTCAGATGAGAGACTGCACGGTTTGGTTGGGAAGCTACAATCAATTCAAGACACTGTTACCCACGCAAGCTAATAGACAAAAGATAAAAGATGAGGTCGACCTTTATTAAGATAACTGTTTACTTAACCATTAATTAACCCCCCCCAAAAAAACCCCGATTAGAAGTTGGTATTTGTTTATTAATGCAATGATTCTTATCTCGTGTGTCATATCATTCTTAGACTTAGGTGGTACATATCCTAAGACTAGACAAAGTAAATTCAGTACAATTAAAGCTCCCGCATAAAGCATCCTTTTTGATGATTATAATTTATTTAGGATTATGCAATGGTGATCTTGTTAAACCCTAGATCATAGAGACTTTACCCACTTACCGCTTAATGGCAATCTATACACTAGTAGTCTGCTTGTCTAACTATCCAATGGAATCAGAATGTTATTTGTTGAATTATCTAGGTTCACCTGCTAGCCTCAACACGATCAATAAACAATCAGCCATATCCAATTAAAGTAGTTAAGCCCGAAGGTATCCTAGACAAGAATTGACGCAATACTTGTGTAACTATGATTATAGATGTTATAAATTACTATATAGGAGAGCTATTTTGGACTCTAGATTTTTGCTATGTCATTTGTAGATCCAGTTGAAAGTAAGGTCGCATAAATTGATAAACATAAACAAGCACTCAACGATAAATAAGAAATCGATATAAAGAAATTACCAAACATTCAGATCTCATTAATAATGGCAATACTCCGAAGGTTATTAGCCTATCAAAGTCATTATAAATACAGATAATAATTTTAAGCAAGGTAAACTAACCTGTTAGTTAACTCGAATGATAACAAAATAGAAACGATACAAAAGTATTTGGAATCACGATGTCTCCTATGGAATTGAATACGTTTTTTTTTGGGCCTCGTCCTCTTCTGCTCTTTTTCTCTGGAAAATGACTTTTTGTGGTTTAGTATCTGAGAATAAGATTGAGCACACTTTCAAAACTTATTTTTTGAGTTTTCTATTTGTAAGGTTTGGAAAAAGGTCGGTTGGATACGGCGTATCCATGTATTAGATACGGTGTATTTAGGGGTTTCTTGGAGTAGGGACCACGTTTGATATCTTCTAGAATATTATATTGATTTCATATCTTGAATACGACATATGAGTCCTCTAGTTACAGGCGTATGATCTTCATTCCATTTGTAGTCTTTGGTGAAGTTTGCAGGCAGGTTACGTCGTATATTCGTTGTTGGATACGGATATTGGTCTTCAGGATCAGTAAATCTTCAAAATATCTTTACTTAACGACTTCGGAATGCGCGCCTTTTGCTATGTTTTTCACCAATTACTCCCATATCTACTGCAATTCTCAAATATAAATGATTAAGTAACAATTCTTTGCAATAACTATACAAAATGGGTTAATATCGTGGGATAAATGATGCTATAAAATAGACGTTATTTGATGTCATCAGAAACCTCTGCCTAAAAGGACAACCCGCTGTCAAAAACGACAACCGCTATCTTAGTGTGATCCTTTTCAAGATCGACAGAAAATTTATACTACTCTGACAAACCGCCAGAACAGTGTACCAAACCGCTACGACTAACAAAACACAGAATACCAAACCGATACGAAGAAATACGAACTTTTACACCTTAAAACACCTTAAAACCACCCTTTTAAACGTTTTGACTTAGATTCTTTTGAATAACTGAGTACTAGAAGGCTATAGTAACTACAAAAACATGAACTTTAATACAAGAAATGTGAAAATCAACAAAACTCAAGAACAAGAGCTAAAACCTTCAAAAACTCAACTTTTGATCTAAACCAAGCACTAAAACGCACACACAAATGAGCTAATCATCCCATGGGCTTTGATACCAATTTTAGGATATTAGATATCATCACACAATCGAATGGTTAGTGGATTAATCTAATGCTAGAAAGAGAAACAAAGAAAATGAACACTCCTCTAGAGAGAGAAAGTGTGTGTGTATAAAATGACTAACAACCTCTTCCAACACATGGAAGAGGCTTATATAGTGATACAAAAAACAGGCCTAAGGCCTTGGTAGTGGACTTATACGTAGGCTTTAATACATGGACCAATACCGTATGTCATACGATTAATGTTTAACTTAAGAGCTACAATAAACGATAAAATACACGGGGTGACCGAGTCTTTTTCTAATATCTAACAATGTGCCTCAACATGTGGTGATACGTGCGGATAATAAAATAATGACCAAAAAGAAAATGGCAGAATTTTAGCCAGCCTCTTGTGATAGCATAAAAGTTCCACGACATAAGTTGGAGGCTTTATTGTTGCATCTAAATGACAATTTCTTTGAAAAAAATGCAATCGGATGACATTTCTGAGATAAAATTCTCTCCAATACTTTGGCTGATGCATCTTTTTCGATGATAAAGGCTTGATAAAATACAACCAACATAAGAACAAGGGTTATGAGTAAAGCATGCTTTAGTTTCTCTGAAAGCTTATTGAGACTCACTTGTGACACTTGAAATTTATTTTTTATGTAGTTAATGTTGTCAGCGGTATAAGGCAAAATAATTTAGATGAATTTTTTTTGATGAAGCAGGTGGTAATAACTTGTGAGACAAAAGTAAGCATAGGGTTGAGACACAAAGTAGGGTTTTGGCAATTTACAACAGCAGTGACCTGGCTTGGTTCCACTTTTGCCACCAGAACCATAAATATGTGACTGAGATATTCTCAATGTGTTGTTGACCAAAGGCCATAGTTAGAAGGTTTTGCATTTATACCAAGGCCTCTTGTAAACTGTGTAAGAACCACAGTTGAGATGTTCCTAAATGAAACTACCAAGTGGAAGCTATAAATGAGTATGTCAACTGAAATAACAAGACAAACTTTCGTAATAAGAGCGAAAAACTTCAATTTCCATAAGAGTAGTTTTAGAAAGTTGTAGGTGTATTCGTCAATCCGAGCGTCCATGGACAAGCCATATCATATAAACCATGATTAAGGTACGAAATGTATTTGTATCGATCTTTAGGATTCAAAAGGATGGAATGATAACATGAACGAAGATCATTTAATAAATAATGTGATCCATGTACATTCATCGTCTATTGGCATTGTATACCGTGTCTTTAAATTGTTATTGGATTTAAAGTATGATAGTTGGTACAAAAATGCCATGTGTACCATCTTCTTTCGAACAGAAGTACTGTGCAAAAAAAAGGACTAGTGCTAGGCTTAATCAAACCTTCCGTTAACATATTGCAACCATGGTTTCAATTTGAGCCGTTTGACATACCGGGTAACGATAAAGATGGATTTTTACTGCATTAACACCCTCGTGTAAGACAATAGAGTGATCTTGAGTGCTAGAGTAGGAGGGTACAAGCAGGTGGAAACCACAAACACGGATGTAATCCATGTTAAAACTTAGCCAAATCACAAGTGATACCATTAGGGTAACTAAATGAGTAATCATTTGGAGTTGTATCTATAGGGAAATTATTGAATGGTATATGAATCTTGCAAATCGCTTGTCAAGTGGCTAATTAACGTTTAAAAGGATGCAAAAATTTGGTTATGTGAGGCGTGACAAGACTTCATCACCTGTGAGTGTGATAACTTTCTTGTCAAGATAAAATTTAATCGTGGCAGAGCTATAGTCAGCAATATGAGGTCCGAATGTAGCTAACCACGCCACCCACACTAAAATAATATCCGCACCTGATATTGGTAAAACATAGGCTGAAAATTTGATGAGTTCGTTTTGAACATGTAAAGGAATGGAAGTAATAAAACCCTCAACCTGTAAGAGGGTTCAATTGGAAAGTTTTAGAAGGTTCAGTTGGAAGACCTACATGCTTAGTACTCGGATGTTGAATAAAATTATACCGAATATTGGGGTCAGTTCCTGAGCCTTTCTGTCTCTCAGTAGATTTAAACATAAAACCCCCTAAGTATAATTCAAGCTGAAGACAGTTCAGTTGAATCGCTGAAGAAAGTTCCACACATCGGTCTTTAGGTACTTAGAAGATCAAGATCATCTTCACTTCAGTTTATGTGGCGGTTCAGAAACTGAAGAAGACCTTAGCAAGAGCTTCAGACCAGCTTGATTGACAACTTCAAGTTGAACGATGCTGATCTCCTTCTTAGCAGATTGAAACAAAATGTTTCACTTCTAGAAGGTTTACAAAGCGGGAAAAAGATTGCTTTTATATCAAAAGGAATAAAGCAATCTCCTTGGGAATGAATACTTCTAAAGTTGGTATAGAATTACAATGACTTTTCTTAAAGGACTGTACCTGTACTATAAAGAAATACGTGCGTTTAAATGGGTGGTTGGCTTACCATTTCAATGCTTTCCTCGTATACTAGGTTAAATCGTATTAGACCCTTATTCCATTGTCTATAAAAGAAAAGGATTATGAGAGAAATTGCTATCTCTTCTTTTAATGTGAATCATCATTGAAGGCATTTATCTCTTCAAACAAAACTAAATAGAAAACTGCTGAGCTAAAGTTTGCGTTCTAGGTCGAATAGTTGTTTTCTTATACTCATTATACTTTGGTTAGGAGTTTATTAAGTTAGAAGGAGATCATAAAACCAATTGTCGTTCAACACCTTGCTATTCGAAGCAATGGTTATCGTCCAGATTAGTTATTTGATTATATTTGAACATATTACGTTGAAAAGTACATTATGTGTGTTTTTAACTTATTCTTTATATTCCTTATTATATATATATATATTCTATCTTATAGCTTCACTTTATTGCCAATGGAAATGTGGATTATTTTAACTTGATAAACCTAATATCACATTCAAGAGGACCAATAAGTGGTATCAGAGCAGTTTGATTTGTAAAACCTTTTCAAAAGTTTTGATAAACTGCTCATAAGATTTTTAAAATCAAGATCCATTAAAAATGGCAGCAGAAGTATCACAGACTCTTGAATATAGGGGTGGCCTGTTAAATGTTGCTCCTATACTAGAGGTGGAAAATTTCACCAAGTAAAAGAAGACATTCATGTACCATATAATAGCCATTGAACCTCAATTCAAAAACATCATTAAGAATGGTCTATATGTTCCTATGCTAGCTAGTCACAAGGAAACCAGAAGGTAATAGACTTTGGGTGAGAGAGAAGGCTGCTAACTATAGAACTAGCTTCTCAAAATTCTAATCTGTTTGTCCTTCCAGATGGTCCAAATGAACTATGTCATCAAATGTTTTTTAACAGCTAAATCTACCTGGGATGACCTGATACTATATCATGAGGGCCCCTCTAATGTGAAAGAAAGTAGGGTCATGGACCTAAAGTTGTGTTACAATATGTTTAAATCAAGGAAGGTGAAACACTAACACAAACTTGACCATGAATACAAAGTTTAATGATGAGGTAGTATGATTGGCATCAAAAAAACTTTCAAAGCTTGTAAATAATTAATAGTTTTATAATTTGGGTTTTTTTTTTTTTTTTTACCCAAAGAAGTGGCCTATAGTTTTATGCCAAAGTCTTAGAAATATTAAATTAAGTGAAAGACGATTAGCTTGCTTCTTTTATTGGTAAAACTCAATTATGAAGGAGAAAACAGCATTGATAGTATTTATGAATCTGAAAAGAAAAAGTCTCTTGTCACTGCAACTCCCTTGTCAACTGCCTTCTTTTTAACCTTTATTGTCCAGGACTTTCAAGATAGTCCTGATGATGAAGAGGATACAAGAAGTATCAAGGAAGTACCTAAATGATCTTAAAGAAGAATATCAATAAGAGATTTTTTAGAAGTCTTAACAGATGCTTCAAAAAGGGTCTAACAGGTTCAGATAGTGCAATGCAAACTAATGACACTATATGCCCAAACATATGTGGATATAAAGGTCACATTGCAAGAGACTATTTTTCTAAGACTTCTGTTCCTTACATACTGTAACCTTTTCGAATACCTCAAACTACAATCTTCAGCCATCCTCAGTTTTGGTACATCAACTAAATCATCAATGGTCAAGAACAAAAGGCTTGTTGCTGAAGCATTTGAGATCGGATGAGGAAGAATGTGTCATCAGATGACAATTGATATGACTGGAGTAAAGTTCTTTGACTCTAGTTGATGATGTAAATGTTGTTGGCAAACGTGTCAGTTATGTGAATGGGTGAGATCTTTATTAGAAAGGACACACTATTTTGTATAGAGGATAATGATTAAAAGAAATTCTTTTCTTGATTATTTGTGTATTGGTCTTAACTATGTTGAAGAGCAAAGAAAAAATCTTGTGTTAAAACATAGAGATTTGTTCTAAGAATAGATACATGCATTTAAGAACAACTTTTAGTATTAAAACAAGCAAAATTTGATTTTCTTACCATGGAGCATGTAAACACTAAAATTCTCAAAGAGAATAAAAACTTAAGAATATAACTAAAAGAACTAACAACAATCATTAAAACATGGCTAAACAGTTCTAATAAAGTAAATCAGGGTATCAGTGAACTAATCCCCTCCCAAAAGAAAAGAATTTTGGGACTTGATCAACTCACTGAATATCCCTCCAATTATGGGCAAACAGACTTAATCTTTGTAAAATCTTCAACTGATAGCATAAAAGTGCCCATTCCAGGCGTTTGAACGGACCTGGTTATCTTAAGCTGAAGGATTTCATAAATACTCACCAAATCATGACACTGGTAGGAATTCTTCCAGTGACGTAACAAAGTGAAAATAATTGATCCTTCAGTTGCTATCACTCACTCCTTAGCTACTGTGTATGATTCAGCTGATGAATCTTCATTTTACAGCGCCCATATTCCTCCACTAGAGAAGTTAGCTGGTGCTAAGCCTGTATCTGGACCAAAGACTATCAAATCAATTTTAAAGTCAAATTCTACATTCAAAGTAGATACCTTAAAAGGCGTGACCATAAATGAACCATCCTCAGCTCCTGCTAAGGTTAACAAAAATGGTTTAACTTCAAAGAATAATTCAGCTTCTGCTGGTAAACTAAAGAATGTGAAAACTAAAGATGACTCTCCTTCGTCTATTGTAATGAAAGAACCAAATGATCTAAAATTACAAATCAGCAAAAATTAGTCATCTTACTCCATAACTAACAAATCTCAACAGGTTCCCCAAAATGCACTTCAAAACAAATATAAAACTCAATTCAAAAGAAATTGTGAACTTTATGGATGAACAATCGTCTTTTTAATAATTGCTACAAAAGTTTTGTTTGTAAGAGAATATGTAAAAGAAGCTTTCACATAACTTGTGATCATGCGGAATATATGTCCACTATGAACATGACTCAGCATCTCAAAAGTCAAGGTAGATCTTCTTCAAGATCTAAAACCTCAAGACCATCAAAACCCTTCCCTCCTTTGTATATATTGTGGGTTCAATGATAATCTATTGTTGGGCAAGAAGGGAAAACATGTTCTTGTTTATGTCAAGCAATCATCAGTTAGAAGAAAATCCTTGTATTCAAGATGTGTATTATCAGTAAACATAGGTTTGTATGTTGATTGTGGAATGTATGAGGTTATGGAGGAACTGATGATGATAAAGGATATTTGATAAGGTGAAAATTCGAACTAAGGGGCCAAGTGGATCAAGTGAGTGTTGATTGAGTCTTTTCCATCAGCATCTTGTTTCATTGGCATGAAACTAGTGTTGATTTTAGGTAAGCAAAACAACTGATATGATTGGATCTTTCAAAACCAGTTTTAACTTGACCGCCGTCACAAATTCTACTCCATTTGTCGGTAACATGTTGTTTAAAAAACTTAGGTTCAGCAGATTTTAGGCTATGGTCATCTTGATATGTCTCATGTCATTAATTAGCTTGGTAAACATGGCGTAGTAGTCATGAATGTTTTCACCCTTATTTTGCCCGAAGTGTTCAAATTCATCGTACAGCTGAGATTCACGATCATCTTTGGTTAACTTATAACCTTCCAATAACATCTTCACATTATCCCAAGTATCTTTGGCATCTGTGTTATGGTTAATGAGTTTGTAGATGTCTCTTGGCAAGCCTTGAAGAAGGATGTTTGTTGCAACAATTGTCAAGCCATTAGTCTTATCCTTTTCAGCTTGTGAAAGGTCTGCAACCACTTTGTCTCGTTTTGGGCCTAGATAAGGACCATCAGTACCTGAAGCAATCTCATCTCTGCATATCCCATCTTGATTGGGCCTTCATCAATAGACTGACGTATGTGCTCTCCATGATCTTTTCCCTTATAGTATAACCGAATTCATTATTGCCATTACTCAAAATTAGTCATGTCAAGCATGGGAGGGCGGGTATCAGAATCGGCCGCTTGAATATGTTGAACTGATTGGAACATTTTAATGATTATGAAATGATTATGATTGGATATCGATCAATGATTTAGTGATTGTATGTTAAAATTGGTGATTGTGAAATTAGTGTTTTTGATGTTTTGGTTTTTGTTAAGTTTTTAATGTTGAAAGTATTAAAGTCAAATTAGTCCATAGTCCAAAACAACAATGTCTTAAACCGCTGGAATAATAAGCAAACTGCTACTGTCAAACCGCTATTTGTCAAACCGCTACGAATGGTAAACCGCTATGAAGACGAACTGCCAAACCGCTACCTAGAAATGAAATGGGTAGAGGTTTGTTCCCCAAATCTCTATGAGAAATAGTCTTCAAAACCGTAAATGGCTATTGGTTATTCAAACCGTGTCTCAACCACAAACCGCTACGTAGAACGAGGGTGGTAAAACCGCTATGAAGAGGAAAATACCAACCGCTACCAGGAGTGAAATTGGTAGAGGTTGGTTTCCCAAAATCGACTATGAGAGAGAAAATTGTCTTCAAAAACCTGTAAATCGCTATGGTATCAAACCGCTATGATTACTAAACCGCTACTAGTAAATCGATACACTTAACAATAAACCGCTACTGACAAACCTCTGCCTAAAAGGACAAACCGCTGTCAGAAAAGACAAACCGCTACTACAGTGTACGAATCAGAACACTGCACTTCATAACACGAATCAAGAACTAGAAACTAGAGAGAGAGATAATCGAAAAAAGAGAGAAAAGATTTAGATATTTGTGGAGAATTTCTTAGATGATTTTCTTATGAAAAATATGCTATATATATCCATACTTCGCGTGGGGTTATTTAACTTGGAACTGGCTCGGTGTTTTGCTTGGATTAAACCCAAAAAATATACAATATTAGATTATCTATGAGCCCGATTCCCGATATTATTTTTATTACAAAAATTAACTAATTAACGACCGAAGTCCCGTCGTTAGAGTGACCGAGCTTCCTTGTTCGACTCAATAAATTGAGGCTAACACATCCTAAATGACAATTTCTTTGAAAAAAAAATGCAATCGAATGTCCATTTTGAGATAAAATTCCTCTAATACCTTGGCCTGATGCATCAATTTTCGATGATAAAAGGCTGCTAAAATTCCAACAACACAAGAAAAGGGATTACGAGGTATGTAAAGCTGCTTCAGCTTCTCAAAAGCTTATTAAGCCTCGTGTAACCACTTGAAATTATTTTTATGTTGTAATGTTGTCAGCGGATGAGAAATAGATGAATATTTTTTTATGAAGCGGTGGGTGGTAATAATTTATGATACCAAGAATGAAGAGTTGAGATACAGAGTAGGTATTGGCAATTTGCACATCAGTGACCTGGGCAGGATCCAATTTACCACCAAAACCGTAACTATGCTGTGACCGAGATATCCAGTGTTGTTGACCAATGGCACAGTTAGAAAGTTTTGCTTATCAACTAAATCCTTCGTAAACAATGAAGAACAACAGTAAGATGTTCAAATGTACTAACTAGTTGAAGCTATAAATGGAGTTATGTCGTCGAAAACGACCAAGACAATACTTTTGTAAATAAGAACGAAAAAAATATCATTTATAAGAGCTTAGAATGTTGGTGTGCTTTCGTTCATTCCGAATGGCTGGGGGTGGGGGGGGGGGGGGAAAAACAAGCCATTTATATAAACCATGATGAGTACGAAATGCTATTTTGTAACGATCTTTAGGTTTCAAAAGGATTTAATGATAACATGAACGAAGATCCAATTTCCAAAAATAATGTGATCCATGTAATTCATCCAGTAATTCATCGACTGTTGGCATAAAAAACGAGTCTTTAATTGTTACTGCATTTAAAGCATGATAGTTGGTACAAAAACGCCATGTAACATCCTTCTTTCAGACAAGAAGTACTAGTGCAGAAAAAGGACTAGTACTAGGCTTAATCAAACCTTCCGTTAACATATCGAAACCATGGTTTCAATTTGAGCCTTTTGACTTACCGGGTAACGATAAGGATGAATTTTTACTGCATTAACACCCTCGTGTAAAACAATAGAGTGATCTTAAGTGCGAGAAGGAGGTAAACTAGTGGGAACCACAAACACGGATGCAAATACATGTAAAACAGTAGCCAAATTATGAGGATCCGTATCGGGTAACTGAAGAGTATCATTTGGAGTTGTATCCATGGAAAAAATTAATGGTATAAGAATCTCCAATCGCATCAGTGGCTGATAAACGTTTAAAGTGATGAAATTTGGCATGTGAGGGTGACCAGAGTTGTCACCCGTGAGTGTGATAAATTTTAATCATGGCAGAGCTATAGTCAGCAATATGAGGTCCTAATGTAGCTACTCGCCACACCCTAAAATAAATATATGCACCTTATATTGGCTTAAAACTTAGTCCTAAAAATTTGATGACTTCGTTTTGAACATGTAAAGGAATGGAAGTAATAAAACCCTCAACCTGTAAGAAGGTTCAATTGGAAAGTTTTAGAAGGTTTAATTGGAAGACCTACATGATTAGTAACTCGATGTTGAATAAAATTATCTGAACTATTAGGGTCAGTTCTTGAGCCCTTCAGTCTCTTAGTATATTTAAACATTAAATACCCTAAGTATAAGTCAAGCTGAAGATAGTTCAGCTTGAGTCTTGAAGATGTTCAAGATCGTTCTTTAGGTCCTTAGAAGTCAAGGATCAATTTTCACTTCAGTTTATGTGGCGGTTCAGAAACTGAAGAAGAGCTTAGCAAGAGCTTCAGACCAGCTTGGTTGACAACTTCAAGCAGAACGATGTCGATCTCCTTCTTAGCAGATTGAAACAAAATGTTTCACTTCTAGAAGGTTTACAAAGCGGGAAAAAGATTACTTTATATCAAAAGGAATAAAGCAATCTCCTAGGGAATGAATACTTCTAAAGTTGGTATAGAAGTACAACGACTTTCCTTAAAGGAATGTACCTAGTACTATAAAGAATATGTGCATTAAATGGGTGGTTGAGCTACCATTTAATGCTTGTCACGTATACTAGGTTAAAAGTGTAGACCCTAATTCCTTTGTCTATAAAAGGAAATGGACGATGAGAGTAAATACTATCTCTTCCAATTAATGTGAAACCGATTAAAGAGCATTCATCTCTCAAACAAACTAAATAGAAACTGTTGAAGCTAAAGTTTCAGTTCTAGTCGAATAGTTTTTTTTTCTTATACTCATAACTTTGGTTAGAGTCTAAGTTAGAAGGAGATCACAACCCAAATGTCATTCAACCACCTTGCTATTTCGCAAGCAAGGTATGTCATAGATTCTTTATTTGATTCTATTATGAACCAATACGTTGAAAAGTTACTTATATGTGTTTTAAACTTATTCTTTATATTCCTTATATATATATATATATATATATATATATATATATATATATTATATATATATATATATATATATTTTTTATAATATTATATATATATTATATAAATATCAAACTCACTTTATTGCCATAGGAATTGATTATTTTAAACTGATAAACTATATACTTCAAGAGGACCAATAAGTGGTTATTAGGCGTTTGATTTTGTAAACCTTTTCAAAGTTTTCATGGAACTGCTCATAAGATTTTTAAGATCAAGATCCATTAAAAATGGTAAGCAGATAGTACCACAGACTTTGAATATCCAGTTAAATTATGCTCCTATACTAAGGTTGGAAATTTTACCAAGCAGTAGAAGAGATTCATGTGCCATATAATAGCCATTGAACCTCAATTTAAAAACATCATTAAAAATGGTCCATATGTTCCTATGATAGATGGTCAAATGAAACCAGAAGGATAATGGACTGGTGATGAGATAAAGGCTGCTAACTTAGACCAGCATCTCAAAAGTCTCATCCTGTTGTCCTTCCAGGGGACCAAATGAACTCTGTCATCAACTGTTTAACAGCTAAATCTACATGGGATGACCTGATAGTATATCATGAGGGGCCCTCTGATGTGAAAGAAAGTAGGGTCATGGACCTCAAGTTGTGTTACAATACCTTTAAATCAAGGAAGGTGAAACACTAACACAAACTTTTACCAGATACAAAGCTTTAATGAATGAGTTAGTAAATTATGGCATCAAACTTTTAAAGCTTGAAATAAATAATGGTTTTATAAATAGGTTACCAAAGAAGTGGCTAAGTTTCTGCCAAAGTCTTAGAAACACAAATCATGTGAAAGAATCTGGGCTTTCTTCTTTATTTGGTAAACTCAAATCTGAAGAAAACCTTATTGATAGTATTTATGAATCTGAAAAGAAAAAGTATCTTATCACTACAACTCCCTTATCAACTGCCTTCTTTTCAACCTTTATTATCTAGGACTTTTAAGATAGTCCTGATGATGAAGAGGATACAAGAAGTAGTCAACAGTACCTAAATGACCTTGAAGAAGAATATCAATAAAGAGCTCTTTTAGCCAAGTCTAAAAGATTCTTCAAAAAAGGGTCACAAAGGTTCAGTAGTGAAAATGAAACTGATGACACTATATGCCATAAATGTGGTAAAAAGGTCACACTGCAAGAGACTGTTTTTCTAAGACTTCAGTTCCTTCATACTCATCACCTTTTTAGAAACCTCAAACTACAATCTTCAGTCCCTCTCAGCAAAAACCTGAACTGAGGCCCAACAAAGACTTTAAGGTAAAATACAACAAAGTCAAGGCAAAACTAGCCCTCCTCAGTTCTGGTACTTCAACTAAATCATCAATGGTCAAGAACAAAGGGTTTGTTGCTGAAGCATATGAATGGGATAAGGATGATGTGTCATCATATGACAATGATATGACTGAAGTAAAGGTTCTCATGGCTCTAGCTAATGATGAAAATTTTGTTGTTGGCAAAGAGAGTGCCAGAAATGGTGAATGGGTGAAGATCTTTATGAGAAAGGCACACACTCTTCTTGATATGGAGGATAATGATGAAATAAAATATTTTCTTGATTATTTGTGTATTGGTCTTAACTATGTTGAAGAGCAAAGAGAAAAACAATTTATGTTAAAAACATAGATGATCTTGTTTAGTGAACTGAAATACATGCAAAGAACAGCTTTTTAGTATTAAAATAAGAAAAATTTGGATTTTCTTACCATGGAGCATGTAAAACACTAAAATTCCAAAGAGAATAAAAAACTAAGAATATAAACTAAAAAGAATTACAGGCAATCACTAAAAAATGGTAAATAGTTCTATAACGTAAATCAGTGTTCAGTGAACTAATCCTCCAAAAGAAAATATTTTCGGGACTTGATCAACTATGATTATCCCTTTCCCCCCCAAAAAATTTGGGCAAGAAGACTTAGTCTTTGTTAAAATCTTCAACTGTTGCATAATAAAGTGACCAATTTCTAGGCGTTTGAACTACCTTGGTTTATTGAAACTAAAGGATTTACTTTGGCCAAATCATGACACCTGGATTAGAAATTCTTCCGCTGAGCACAATGGAAAAATAATTGATCCTTCAGTTGCTATAACTCACTCCTTAGTCTACTGTTGTATGATTAGCTGAATTGAATCTTCATTTACAGCACCCATCTCTTCACTAGAGAAGTTAGCTGGTGCTAAGCCTGTATCTGGACCAAAGACTATCAAATCAATTTTGAAGTCAAATTCCACATTTAAAGTAGATACCATAAAAGGCGTGACCATAAATGAACCATCCTCAGCTCATACTAAGGGTAATAAAAATGGTTCAGCTTCAAAGAATAATTCAGCTCCTGCTGGTAAACTAAAGAATGTGAAAACTAAAGATGACTCTCCTTTATCTATTGTAATGAAAGAACTAAATGATCTAAATTTACAAATCAGCAAAAATTAGTCATCTTACTCTAGAACTAACAAATCTGAACAGGTTCCCCAAAATGCACTTCAAAACAAATACAAAACTCAATTCAAAAGAAATTTTGAACTTTATGGACTGAACAATCATCTATCTGATAATTGCTACAAAGTTTTGTTTTGTAATAAATGTGAAAGAACTGATCACATAACTTGTGATCATGCTGAATATATGTCCACTATGAACATGACTCTACATCTCAAAAGTTAAGGTAGATCTTCTTTAAGATCTAAAACCTCAAGACCATCAAAACCCTTCCCTCCCATGCATACACTGTGGGTTCAATGATAATCTATATGATGATTGTGTAAATTATCCCATCTGTAATATCTGTGGAAATTATGATCATGATACTTATGGTTATAACAGGGTCATCTCTCTAAGAAGATGAATCAAACCAAGAAACCCTCAACAAGTCACGAAGAGTTGTGAAACATATGGTAGTACTGTCCATACTACAACTGATCACAATGACATTAAGTGGTCTAGAAGGGGTGAAACACTTTAAGCTAAGAAAGCTGAAGCATTCCAATCCAAAAGGACTGAATCATCAAATACTAACAGATTAAAGACTCCTACTAAAAGGTGGGGTTCATAGCTAAACTAACCATTTAACTTATTTGTACAGAGTGACATCAGGAAACCCATCTGGTACCTGGAGAGTAGATACTCAAGGCATATGACTGGTATCAAAAGCTATTTGCACAAATATGTTGAACAACAAGGACCTAAAGTGGTGTTTAGAGATGACTCAACATGCATCACTCAAGGATATGGTTCTATTAAATGTAATTGTATTGTTTTTACATGAGGAGCAGGAAGCAAGAGAGAATGTGGCACTGGTTGATGAGCACTTGGCATCTGAAGAAATTGAAAAGATGGTGGAAGAACAAGAGAATATTGTTGATGATAGTTCAATCCCTAGGAATGATGAATCAAATATTCCCGGCACTAGGATAGAGCCCCGGAGTGATAAGGAAAGTCCGGAGGTGGAGATTGCTAAAGAAAAGGAGGTGGAGATTACTCAGGAAACGGAGGTGGAGATTACTCAGGAGACTCCAGCGGTGGATATTACTAACGTTATTATACCAGTGAATGTAACTGATGAAGATGAAGAAATAACTGATGAGGTGTATGAATTAAAGAGAAGGGAGAAAGGGAAGAATGTAGAGGAGACTAGGAATTCACCAATCCCCACACCAATTAGATCTCCTAGGATTCATACTAATCTCGTATCTTCGGATACTGAGAAACTCCAGGAATTGACGGATACTCCTCATACTACATCATCATCAAGTTCACCTCACAAAAAGTTAACTAAAACGAATCGCCTTCTATCATTGTTCAAGACAAAACCTACTCGCTTCAAACGCTACAAGAGCTTCTTTCACGAGTTACAAGGACGTTATGGTTACTTGTTTGCACATTTATGGGTGAGGTTCATGCCAAGAAAGTCATTCGATACACTTGCTGATAATCTTCATGATGTAATGGTTGAGACATTACCCACTATCGTAGACAAACATGTTAAGAAGCAAGTTATGCAGCAAGTTCCTGAACAAGTTGGAAATCAAGTTCCAGTGTATGTTGTGGAAGGGTTTATTCTGGAGAGGCAAAAGTGTAACACCCCCAAAAATCACAACGCAACGGAATACCACTTGGGGTGCTACTTCATAATACACAGCGCTAGATACAAGAGAACGACCTCTAACTGTGTCGTTTGAAAAATAATCTCGTTGATTTGCTTGAAATTGATATAACTTTTGTCCCATAATTGCATCACCATGAAAAACTTGAATGTAAAGACTCCAATGCACTTCAAGTAAGCCAAGTATCTATATCACCTGAGAAAAACATGCTTAAAACGGTCAACATAAAGTTGGTGAGTTCATAGGTTAGTTTAAATATGAATGTAAGTTTCAAATGAATGTATTTGTCCACTGTGTCATCACAGTACCATGTAAAAATCCCAAAGATTTATAAAGAATGCACGACACATTTTATGTCACCAAAAGTACCAATCTTATCCCAAAGATTTATAAAGAATGCATGATCAATTTAATGTCACCAAAAGTACCAATCTTATCCCAAAGATTTATAAATAATGCATGACCAATTTAATGTCACCAAAATGTTTCAAGTATGTATTGCCACTTTATTCAAGGCACAGTAAATATCCATGTGAGTATAAAACAATGATTATAATTACTCTAAGTTCATGAAACCTGGTTGCCCTACTCATATAACAGAAGAGTTATATGTAGTATTGGGGCCCTGTAGGCCCAACAATCGTTAATCGACATGTTATTTACATTCGTATTTGCCCAGTGATAGCTAATCACCCGAACGGGGATTGTCAATCCTGAATAGATCTATTTTATAGCATTCGCGTAGACAACATGCTATAACGTTCGTTTGCCCAGTGATAGCTAATCACCCGAACGGGGATTCAAACCGAATAGATCTATTTCATAACATTCGCGCCTCACATCCAAGTGATTTAAGTTTCATGACGCTGTGACGTTATAGACTTATATATACCCATCACAGGTGTCCCCTCCAAGGACACCCGAGCAGTGATTTAAAGAATATATACTCCCGTTACCGGTGTCCCCTCCAAGAACACCCGAGCAGTAAAGTAAAAAATAAGTACTCCCGTTACCGGTGTCCCCTCCAAGAACACCCGGGCAGTACCATTTTTGTCATCAGTTCAATCCGCTTAAGCTAATCTGTAATCCTTTTTCAAAAGTTAAATATGCATTCGTGACCAAAAATAAAGTCAAGTAATATATCCCATAGCGAGCTATGTAAATGAGTATGTAAACCAATTTGTAAATAATCATGTAAATGCATTTGTAAACAAGTATGTTCTCACCCCAAAAATATATATAAAACATGTAAAACGTGGGGCTATAAACTCACCTCGATGATGAAGAACGATTGACAGATAGGCATCTAATATGCACAACACGAACGGAAAACGAAACGGCTCGATCAAGAAGTTGCAGCTAATCTTAACGGCTAAGTCCCACTAGCCTAGGATAATGTTTTTGGGTTTCCCGATGAATGGTTACGTCAACGCGACATGTTGATAAAGATTTAGATTTAAAGTTGTAATACTTTGGTGGTTGGTTAAATAAATAAATTGAAAAGCAAACGCAAAGTATATTAATATATTCTGTATATATTACATTTGATAATAATAACCTTTTATAACTCATTACGTGAGTTATATAACAGATACAAACAATCCAAAAACTATGTGACGTATATAATTGCTTTGCAAGTATTATAATAATAAGTGTGTGTAAATAAATAAACCAATTACTTGACACCAACTTTTAATTAATAAAAGACTTTGAATAAAAGTAGACACATGTCTTAACGTTATTAATTAAATCAACCGATGTTTGCAACAGTTTATAACCATTATAAAATATAAATTAATATTTATAAATTATATTTCGTTTCTACGATAGATTGTGTCTAAAAAACAGGTTGCCTCAATGATAAAAGTATAGTTTCTAGTTTAAATTGGTCGGAGTTATTGTATAATTCAAGTTAATGTATTTTTTTAAAATATAATTTGGTCTCCTTTATCCGTTTCTAAAATAATATAAGCTTTATTAAATCATTTCTAAACATATAAATTTATATAAATTTCGTCATGACTTTCCTGTTTTCATTCCATATTCGTAAAGCTTAATGTTTTCCCTTATTCAATATATGTTGCAATTTATTCGGGTTTCCATTTTTCCAACTCCCGCTTGTTTCAGATATAACATATATATATTTATTATATTATATATTTATTATATTATATATATATATATTCACGTTATTATATCTAACCTCACAAACTAATAAACATCGTATTTATTTAACCATTTTACCACCAATTTATCCGATTTTAATATATATAAAATCTTAATGCCTTTTATTATTTGATTTATATTTACCAAACGCACCCTTGTTGTTTCGCTAAACCAAACGTATCCTTTGTTGTTTCGCTGAACCAAACGTATCCTTTGTTGTCTTCTCTAAACCCAACCGCACCCCTTGGTTCTTATGTTAACCCAAACGCACCCCTTGGTGCAAATCTGTCCAACCAAACGCACCCTTGTGCGGCGACTGCCCAACCAAACATACCCCTTGTGCAATTCTGCATAACCAAACGCACCCTTTGTGGTTTTTAATAACACCAAACGCATCCGTGTGCGGTAACAGCCAACCAAACGCACCCTTGTGGGTGGGCTGTTAAGCCAAACGCACCCTTGTGGGCTGTTTTAACAGCCCAACGGGCAAAAAAAAACCCCTATTGGGCTGTTTAACAGCCAAACGCACCCTAATCTCGTATAATCATCAAAACTAAACGGACCCTCATTGGTGAATAACTCGTAACAAACACACCCTCGTGGTGTGGGGCTGCCAAACGCACCCATATGGTGGCTGACCCGAACAAACGCACCCTTTGTTGGTGATTTTAACCCAAACCGAACACCCCCCCTTGGGCTTTCGGCACCAAACAAACAAACACCTCGTGGGGTTTTCAACATTCAAACGCACCCTTTTGGTGTATAAAACCCAACGACCCCCTTTGTTAGCTGACTACCAACAAAACGCACCCTATTCTATGCTCGATCCCAAACACACCCTCGATTGGTGGCTGCTACCCAAACCCAACGCACCCTCCGTGCTTATTTTACAATCCGAACGCAACCTACGTGGGTGACTGACCCAGCGAACCACAACAAACAACACACCCTTTTCGGGTTTAACCACAAACGAATGCACCCTTTATGGTTAACCCGAAAATCAAACGCACGCTATTTGGTGCGAACCATAGCCAAACACACCCTAAAATAGAGAAAAGCACCAACCACCCGCACCCCTCCCTAGGTCTAACCCGCAAAACCAACGCACCCCTTAGCGTGGTTTTTAAAACGAAACGCACCGTAAGGTGGTTCGTAGCAGCGGCTGTGCCGTGGTGGTGATGGCAGCGCGTGGCGGCGAGTGGTGTTGAGGATTGGATAGATCCGGCGATGAGGAGTAATTTTAGATTTTGCCGGAAAAGTCTGCCAGAAAAGTTTTCCGGCGGCGGCAACGTGGTGGTGGCCGGAGAAGATGACCGGAGGTGGTGGCAGTTGGGTGGTGGCCGGAGATGGTCGCCGAAAAACTTTTCCGGTGGCCGGAGTTTTGGGAGAGAGGGAGAGAATTTGGAGTGTTGTATGTGTGTTTTTATAAGAGTAAAATGAAAAAAAAATGTAAAGTTGTGAATATTATATATTAAAAAAACTTATAAGTAAAAAGTGGCAAGGTACAATGATGGGGGTTGTCTTTGTAATATTTTACAAGGGCCAAAAGTGTAACTTTTGGTAAATATTGGTTCGGGACTTGTTTGGACGAATTAACGGATGATTCAAATCTCGAAACTTCCGTCATTGTTTTCCAAATCATTTTTCTGATAAAAATGAGTATTTATTTGATAATATTTCGTAAATATTTTTATAACATTTATAAAAATATTCGTTATTTATTTGGTGAACCGGTTACATCTCGTCCGAAAGTAAAACTAGAAATAATTTTTTTAACCCATATATTTGCGTTATCAACAAACGTTTTCGAATAAAATGACGAATAATTTATTAAATATTTTTATTTAATAAAAAGTGTAAATTAAATATAATTTAATTATTTTCTCGTTTCTAAAATTTTGCGAGGGCATTTCAGTCACCTTCTGTTTTCGGGTCTCGGTCAAAACTAAAAAGTTGTCTGAAATATCGTTTTACATCAAATTGCTTTAGGGTTCCGAAGCGGAATACGTGATTTAGTGGTTGTTTTTGATAAATCAAACTATGAATTAATATATATCCTTTTTGTTTCGAATCAAATAGTTAACAATAACTTTCCTTGAGAGATGTATAATAATTGATTTATTATTTAATATATGTTCCGAAACTTTTACTGGTCACGCATTTGCGGTAATTGTTTTATGTGATAATGAACAACAAGTCAAAAAGGTCAGTCAAACTCATAAAAGTCAAAGATTTAAATAGTCCTTTAAAATTTACGAAATTTCTCGGATGTTACAGAAGTCTGTTGTATTTATAGCCTTGAGAAGAAGCTTCTTAGGTATGAGCACACGCTCCCGTCAAACTGATCTTGTCCCTTAATTAAATTGCAATCATTGGATCCTATCTTGTAGCCCTTGGATCAAATAAGTGAGCATACGGATTGCCAGCGTGGCAATCCGTGTGTTAGAGTACTTGTGCTTCTTTTACAAGGGATCTAGTGCAAAAATTCCCTTCCTTGTGTGTTTCCTTGCATCCACGTGTGTCCTCCTTGTCCCGGATTGACCAATGAGAGCCTTTGAGGTGACGTTTTCTTTGCTGAGATGGCACATAGTACTCGAATCTTTCATCCATGCTATCAATTGGGATTTACCCTTTGATTTTACACAAGGTGAAATCAGGGAAGAAGATAAACAGTAAAACGGTTTTCCCGCCTTTTAATTTTCTTTTTATATCTTTATTTGACCCGAGTGTGTATAGGATTGACTTGGGCTCGGTGAAATGGAATTGGGCCATGGGATTATATGGGCTCGGGTAAAGGTTTTAATGGCTTATAGGGATTTAACATCCGTTATCTCCTAAGTATAAAAGAGATAACGATGTTAGGGTTTTAGGGCTTTTTGTGAATTTGGTTTAACATTAAGGGTATTTGGGGTATTTTCAAAGGTTTTGTCTTCTTGTGATTGACCAATGTTGACCAAAAGTTGACTTTATTAACCTTTTACTAGAAACTTCCGGCTCTTTGGTACTCTATCCGTTCCCGTGTCCGTGTTTGTCCGGTTTTGACTGTTTTCTTGTGATTTTTGCATTATCCGTACCTACACATTCACAAACAACAAAATACACCAATAGAAGCATATTTTTGCATATTTTAATCATTTAATGGCCATTTTTGTATAGAAAGGATATGTGATTTCTCACATATCAAAATTCCCCAAACTAAGTGAATGCGTGTCTCACGCAATATTATATGCTCTAAAACCAAATACCTCAAAAACTTCCCCAAACTAAATCTTTGAAAAGTAGCAAAGACTTATGTGAGGAGAGTTTAAGAAATCACAAGCTTTAAAACACCCCATCTTCCCATTTTCAAAACTTTTTCATTTTTTTCAATTTAATTACCTAGGATATTTCGACTTTTGTTATTTCCATAACTGTTAGGGATCATAGAACAAGATGCATTTCGATCCGAGAATGCCACATAAAGGATAAATTCATCGTCCCCGACTTTTCACTTGCTCCAAACCAAGCTTAAAACGAAATCACCGCTAAATATCAGTTAAGATGCTAACACTACTCATATTTGCAACTTGTGAACTTTTCACTCCCGACAATTATTATATCTTAGGTGAATGTGCTATTTTGAATTTCAACCGTGGATCAACGTTTTGCAAAATACTATGCTTCACGTTCCACCCGAGAATAATGAGTTTGAAGGCGAGATCATCCCATGTAGCGACTTTCGTCTCGGCACATCCCAACCTTGCGGCTAAGTGACCAGGCTTTTGACACCCCATAGAGACTAGTATCGGGACTCGCGGACCTTAGGTTTCAAATACTCTAAAGTTTTCCGTATATACATAGCTTTAAAATAGAATAGTCAAAGTTCAAAAGCATATTTGAATTTAACAAAAATAGATTTATTTATTAACTCAAACTTAATATTAAACATTTATGCAATTATAACCCTCGACCTTTTAGAAGGCTGCAACATCGGTTGTGAGCCGGCAAGATGCAGCAAACTTTTATCAGTCCTGGATTTTTATTCTTACTATGGGCTTTCTTTAGAAGACTACCACATCGGTTGTGAGCCGGCAAGAGGTAGTAAACTTTTATCAGCCCACAGTTTATATTTTTATTATATATATATATATATATATATATATATATATCTTTTATATAATTATATTTACTATATATATATATTTATATATATTATATATATATTATTATATTATATATATTATTTTTTTTTACTACTATATAGAAGACTTTTTTTTTGAAAAAAAATTCAAGTATAAGTTTGTACTAAGACTAAATTTTTTTGCAATATATTACATAAAATTGTTTGTATTTAAGTTTTAATCTCAAAAAACAGCAGTTTTTATTAATCCTGTTAAGAGCTTTTTGGAGAGAAAGAAGCCACCAAAAATTACATACTTGAGCTCTTAAGATATTCCAGCTAATCCTTGTTTAAGCATCCCACTCAATACTTAAATCTATCATTTTCGTTTCTTCACGAATTTCCTGCCCAGTTGAACGCTTAGCCTAAAAGTTAAGGACAAAGCTAGAGCTCACACGCTCGATCGGGTCAAATTACTCTTATTCTACCCTACAGGAAAGTCAAATTTGTGACAAAACACTTATTTTTTAAAAATTAAATTTTTTCTAGTTTTTTTAAAATTTTGGCTGGGGGGAATAAGGGTACGTAGAGAAGCTACACGGGCATAAGGTAGGTAAGATTATATCGAAAAGATATTACTACCCCATACTAAAATTAATATTGTCATCATATGTTTCCTAGTCTAAGACTGTAAAAACCCCTTACTAGATCAAAAAGGTCGACTGCATAACTCAAGCGATAGAGAAAGCATCTACAAAAATCTTAAGATTCGTTTATCAAGTATGCTAGAAGATAAATGTTAGTCGATAATAATCTTAGGGTATCGGATTTCCCCTAATTAATAGCAAGCACAAGGCTAGGAGCTCGAGTGGACAGGTCAAAACACGAACACGGGAGTCTTCAGAAAATTTTGGGTGGGGATTTCTGCACATCATCACAGCACAAAACAAAAGTATCGGATGAGTACAGCCTATTCACTCACAATAGAAATAAGAAAGAAGGGTTATAAGATATGATGGGGTGCAGCCCACAGAAGCGCTTTTTTTTTGTAATACTAGTCTCATTTGCTTGTCTCTATCCCTGATTTTCATTCGTCCTTGGGAGAAGTAAGTGTGGAGTTCCTGGACTTACCTTGGGTGGTTAGTCCTCTACGAAGTAATGCTTCTCCGTGTCTTTCACATTAAATTTGGACCTGAGGGTTGAGATATACTCAATGGTCGTTTGGAAACTTTGGTGATGGTAAAAGGCGCTGACAAACGAGTTTTAAGGCTTTCCGGAGAATATCTTTAAGACCGTGAGTTGAAGAGTCACTCGATCACCAACATTGAAAATGCAGGTTTTTGATCTTTGAGTCGTGAAACTTCTTTTTGTCCTCTCTTTATTATTCATAGAATTCTATAAGCCTTGATCACGAAGCTCTTTAAGTTGGAAGCTTTTCGGTGATCACAACGCGGTTTTTAAGATCGAATTATTAGCATATTTCAAAGCCCCCCCCAATATGCTTTATGGCTCTAAGTCTATAGGTTAAATGGCATAGACTTTCGTACAACTAACTTGTAAGGTATACAAACAATTGGTTCTTTATAAAGCATGGTACGAATATGCCCCAAAGGCGTCATCTAGTTTGTGGACATGGGCACGGTTTTGTCCTACCGTCCTTGTCTCGAATACGTTTCAAACCACGATTGGACACCTCCATTCGACGCTCGCTTATGAGGGTGATAAGCTGGGTTGATGGTTCCGGTAGCAAGACGATGAGTGACCCCATACTTAGACATTACTTTAGCAAATTGATCATTACAAAAATGGGTCCCATGATCGCTTATAATAGCTCTAGGCGTTCCGAATCGGGCAAAAAGGGATTTCAAAAACTTAACTACAACTCTAGCATTATTTGTCGGGAGAACCTTTGCTTCAACCCATTTTGAAAGATAATCAACGGCTACGAGGATGTATTTATTCCCATGTGAAGACGAAAATGGTCCCATAAAATCAATACCCCATACATTGAAGATTTCACAAACTTGGATAACGTTTTGAGGCATTTCATCTCGTTGTGAAATTTTGCCTTGTCTTTGACACGTATCACAAGATTTGATCATTGTATGGGCATCTCGATATATGGTAGGCCAAAAGAAACGGGCATCAAATACTTTTCGAGCGGTGAGATTGGCACTATGATGGCCCCTAGTGGGTCCTTCATGACAAGCTTTGAGGATTTCAAAAGCTTCTTGCCCATGCACACACCGTCGAATGATTTGATCCACACATATACGAAAAAGATAGGGATCGTCCTAGAAATAATGTTTAACGTCCTTAAAAAACTTCTTATTTTGTTGAGTTGTCATTCCTTTGATTATAAAATTCCCGCATTGTAATTTTGCATAGTCCACAAACCTTGGTGTACTTCAAATGGGATTATAACTCCAGAGTCTCTAAAGGAAAATGTTCATTTATGTCCTGTTTTTAACACTCCTGATGAGGACTTCTCAAGTCTAGTATAAAATGATCCGACCCGCAAGGTTCACATTCCTTTTTTATCAAGGATGGTGATATCAAATTCTTGGTAGGAGAAGGAAACCAACTGAGCAACCTCGGCTTTAGTGTCTAGTTTGTTCACAAGGTGCTATAAGCCTGAGTGATCCGTACTACACTATGCTTTTAGATAAGACATAGATATGGCCGAAACTTTTCAAAAAGCTTACACAACGGCAAGCATTTCCTTTTCGTTGGGAGTGTATTGGAATTTGAGCTTCAGTCATTGTCTCTGGCTAGCATATGCTATAGGCCTAAAAGTGCTTCGTCTTTCGTTGTCCTAAAACCGCACCAATCGCAAAATCACTTGCATCACGCATGAGTTCAAAAGGTAGGTTCCAATCTGGGACAACTAAGATCGAAGCTTCGGTAAGCTTCTTTTTAAAGGTCTAAAAGGCATCAATACAATCCTTAAAAAACACAAATGGTGTTTCCTTCTCAAGAAGGTGAGTCATTGGTCTAGCTATTTTAGAAAAGTCTTAGATAAATCGTCGGTAAAAACCTGCATGACATAAGAAACTCCTAACACCTTTAACGGTAGTCAGGTGAGGGGAGATTTTGCGATAACATCGACTTTTTGCACGAAGACCTCAACTACCGACTTTGATTAAGTTTTATGCGCTAACATCATTTCATTCTATACACATAATAGTGGCACTTTCTCCAATTATGAACTAAAATTGTGTCTTTCAAAGTTTTGTGCATCTTTTCTAAATTGGAGAGGCATGAATCAAAACTATCCCTAAAAACCAAGAAATCATCCATAAACACTTCCATAGTCTTTTCGATCATATCATGGAATTCTGGCCATTCATTCCCTGTTGGAAAGTACCGGGAGCATTCTCAAGCCAAATGGCATTTGCGGCGGCTGAACGTCGCCATACGGCATGTGAAAGTGTTTTTCTCTCGGTCTTGGGGATCTATTGGTATTTGGAACTACCCTGAAAATCTATCTAGAAAACAATAAAACTCAAGTCCCGGTATAATCTTTCTATATTTGTATCCAATTAAAACGACAATGGAAATGATCTTTTCGAGTTGCTTCATTCAACTTTCTATAGTCGATACAATCTCCCTCGGTAATAAACGTCATGAGCTGATACATTTTGATATTGTCTAGAATTAATCATTTTTTTCATTAGCAACAACGAGTTTATTCCTCTTCTTGGAACACAATGCATGGGGACTAACCCATGGGCTATCGGAGAAGATCGGGTAAATCATTCCGGCATCAAGAAGTTTTAAGACCTCCTTTTTGATTACCTCGTGAATTTTTGGGTTAACCCGTCTTTGACTTTGAACCGTGGGTTTGTAATCATCCTCCATCAAGATTTTGTGTGTACAAAAACGAGGGTCGATACCCTTGATGTCGGTGATTTTCCAAGCAATGGCCCGTTTATAAGATTTAAGCACCTTTAAGAGAGCATCTTTTTCATCATCGTTTAAACCTTTTGCAATAATCACTGGTAACTTATCGTTTTCTTCCAAGTACGCATATTCCAAGTGAGATGGTAAATCTTTTAACTCTAATTCTGGAGGCTCTTCAATTGAAGATTTTGCCTCGGTGACTTCACTTTGTTTAAGGTCCATCGAAGGAAGTTGAAACGGGTTATTATTTAACAAATTTTCAATTAAGCAAATATCGTCCTCCGGATCGCAATCGACATGATCAATTTCCGGTGAAATTGAATCATCCTTGAGATAAGCTTCGATTTCTTCCAAAATGAATTCAGAAGTAAATGGCTCAGACGTCGGGGTGGGATTGCCACCCGAAGAATTAGAAAATCCTATCAATTCCGAAGCATACTCCTCACAAACTGCATCAATGATGTCAATTCGGTTTACCGACTTATCATTTGTAGAGGAGTATCTCGTGGTTTAATCTAGATTAAAAGTGACGGCTTCGTTATCAACTCTAAGGGTTATTTCTTCTCCATAAACAACAATTAAAGCACAACCGGTCCTCAAAAAGGATCTCCTAAGTATGAGAGGAACTCGAGGATCGGCTTTGAAATCAACAACAACAAATTCGGTAGGAAAATGAAATTTCCCAACTTTAACAAAAACGTCTTCGACGAGTCCTTTAGGATAAGTAATCGATCGGTCCGCTAACTCTAAAGTCATCCTAGTTGGTGTAAGATCAGGTAAAGAAAGCTTTTTCTAAATAGAAAGGGGCATAAGATTTATGCTCGCGCCAAGATCGGCCAAGGCGTGACATACATCCATTCCTGGGAAATTACATGGAATAAGAAACTTGCCGGGATCTCCAAGCTTTTCGGGAAGCTTTTTAAGGAGCATCGCCGAGCAATTCTCGTTCAACGGTATCTTAGCTAACTCAAGCAACTTTTCCTTATTCATGAGCAAACTCTTAATCGTAGGAGCAAATCTTGGCATCAAAAGTAAAGCATCCGCAAAACTTATGTAAAAACGCAAATCTGGAAACATTTGAAAAATCTTCTCTTTTTGATTCGAAGCTTTGTCATGGGACTTTTCTTGATTTAGTCTAGAAGGATATGGAATATGTGGCTTAGGCAAACTCTTCGGAACATCGAATTCCGAAATGGGAGTGGTTTTAGGCAAAGTCTTTGGAACATCGGGTTCCAGAATAGAAATGGGGGTAACCGGAGGTGGGATTTGAGCGGTACTTCCTTAGAAATTAGATTGCTCCTTATCCGTTGTCTCCTCGGTTTCTCGTTCCACTACCTTTTTAGGAGAAGGATAGTAGGATCGCAGGGTCCCTCGTAAGCAACACCACTTCGAGTAGTGATGCTTTCATCCTCACCCTTGGGTTTAGAATGTTAATACTCGGAAGGAGTACCCGAAGTTGAGGCTGGTTCTGAAAACAATCCACATATCAGTTTTGCAAAATTATTTTGAAAGGTAGTTGTGTTGATTCATTATGACGGCTTGTTGAGATTTTATCATGTTTTGAATTTCATTTTTAAGGTCTCCTTTCAACGAGTTGATTTGATTTTGCATGTTTCTTAACATTTGATCGCTATTTCTCTTGTAACTCGAAAAATCATTTAAAATCTCTTGTTGAACTTGATTATTAAGCATTTGGAATGGTTGGTTTTGAAATCCTTGGTTTTGAAAATTCGGAGCTATGATATTTTAGCTTGCAAACCTGAATTCCATGAAAATTATTCCCCCGATTAAAATTATTCCCTTGAACATGATTCTGATTAAACCTATTTTGACCATTGTTTTGCACCGGAGCAAAACCTGGTGGTGCCATTTGATTACTAACACGGTTTGGAGGGTTAACTTGATTGTAAGTACCCGTAGTCGCACAAACACTAGCCTGATTGTTATCGGTAGCCGGACAATTATACCAAGAATGAGCACCACCACAAGTAACACAAGATTCCTCAACCGCTTTAACCGGAGCGGGAGTGACAACTTTTTTAGAAACAATCTCGACTAAGGTCGAAAGTTGATCCGCAAGCTTATCAATTCTCTCATCCGTTTTACTAGAAGTAGCATTCATCCTAGAAGCATTTGGTTTGTTTCGTGAATAACGCACTTTTGATTTGTTCTTAATTATGTTTAAAGCCTCTCTAGTCGTTTTACTCAAAAGATTTCCACCCGCAGCTGCATTTAAGGAGTCTTGTTCATTGTCGTTTAAACATTTGTAAAAGGTATCAACTTGAGTTAACTCCATAAATCCGTGATGGGGGCATGCTCTAAGCAACTCCTTAAATCGTTCCCAAGCTTCACTAAAAGTTTCCTTGAATTTTTGTGTAAAACGAGAAATTTCATTCTTTAAGTGAGTGGTTTTCGAAGGAGGGAAAAATTGGTTAACGAACTTGGTAACGAGATCCTCCCAAGTTAAGATTGAATTTGGTGGTTCTTTCTCATACCAAGTTTTAGCGGCTCCCTCGAGCGAATATGGAAACATCATAAGCTTAATCACATCGTTAGGCACATTTCTAAATCATAAAGTTGAAGTAATCCTTTTGAAACTATTAATATGAGCATGAGGATTATCAATTTCACGACCGTAAAACGGGTTAGCTAGAACCAACTGAAGAAAATTCGTCTTAATCTCAAAATGATGGCATTGATTTCTGGTAAAACAATAGCTTATCTGTACCCTTCCCTGGGGGCACGGAGTAGCTCCTCCATGGTACGTTCTGCCATAGGTGCAACAATAGTTCGAATCTCGGGTTCGACTATGTTAGAAACTTGTCTTCTCCGACGTCTAGGAATTGTGACGTTTGAATTAGGATAATTAGAACATCTAGTGCGCATGCACTATTGAAAAGAAAATAGAAAAATAATAAGAAAAATATTTTTGGTTTTTCTAAAGTTTATTTACAATCTAATTTTAACGGACAACGAGAAAGACAACTTGAACAAAATAATCAAACTTACTTCACGGTAGCTCTTAAAATTTTTACTTTTTAAGGTGAGCCGTATCTCGTAAGTGACACAAATGGTAAGTTTTTAAATCTTTAATTCGAGTTGGGAACTTATTAATGGATAATACCTCAAGTGAAGGTATTATTTGTTGGTGTTCTTTTACCAACTTTGTAACTTTTTAAATTTAAAGAGCAAATATTTTTGTATTTTTTTTTGTTTTTAATCTTCTATTTATACTAGAAAGAAAAGAAAAATATTTATATAATATATCAAAGTATTTATAGAAATATACAAATAATCCTTGAGGGCAAAGATTAAATGCAATTTAAACACAAAAATATATAATATAATACGTTTTAACCGGTAAGTGATTACCGGGTCATATCCCAAAGAAATGTGAATTGATACCCTCGATTCAGTTTGGACAATGTTATGAATAATTTTCAACTTTTTGATTGATTTTCTACGACTAAAGACAATTAAAACAATTAAATGCAAGTAAAATAACTAAACACACGGACGAAAAATAGAAATGACAAAATAAACCTTAATTAGCACCTTAACCTAGAATTTGAATTAATAATCTAATTCTATGAGTAAAAATAAAGGGATTTGCAAAATTTGAAAACTTAACAATAAAATTTGAAAGAAAACACAAAAACGAATAACGAGAATTGAAAATCGAGCCCTAAAATCTAAAATGCTGAAAAATAAACCTACAAGAGTCAAGCTAATTTTCCTACGTTCTAAATGATAAAAGAAAATTTTCTAAAAAAGATTTTTATTTTTTTGATTATTTTTCTATTTTTTATGATTTTTTAAAGTTTTTAATGAAATTAAATGTTAAAAAATACTAAACGAAATATAAAAATTCTAGAAAAATTACAGAAAATAGCTAAGACTAATTAAATCCTAGGAAAAATAAGCCCGAGATCACAGCTTATTAAATAAGCCGCGAAATAAGCTTTAACAGCTTATTAGCTTATTGGGGAAAAACTAGTATAAAGATTTAATAGTGTGAGAGTCTAACGGAAAAGACCCAAGGGCACAGCGGTAAGGAGTGTGGTGTGTGTGTGTTATAAAGGTTGAGGTGTTGAGGTCGGGGGTTCGAGTCTTGCTCACCCCCGACTTCCACTTCCCTTTTTTTTTAATTTTTATAAAAAACTTAAAGAACAAAAGTTGTTAAGCTCCTAAAGATAAGCAACTTTAATAAAAGCAATATAAGCTGAAACCTAGAAATAAGCACTCAAAAAGCTTTCAAAAAGCTGTTTTCAGAAAGTGAGCTTTTGAGCTCTAAAAAGCTAATTTTCACTTAAAAGCTCGCACACAACTCATTTTAAGCTCAAATTTAAATCTAAAAGTTGTTCTAGAAAGCTAATGATGTCTAGAAGCTAAAATGACAAGCTACTTTGACTAAAAACACTTAAAGCTAACTAAATCTATGAATCAAAATTGCAAACTCAGAATCTTACTCTAAAAGACCAAAGATCAACTAAGCTAGAATGCACAATAAGCTAAGACAGAGTTTGAGCTTTTGAAAACTAGATAAGTCACATATGAGCTATAAATCTAATGCATAAAATCTACTTCTATAAGCTAAACTAAAAGCTTATTCAATTTTAAAACCTAAAACCTAAAAGCTTATTCAATTTTAAACTGTCTAATCATATATCTAAACTAAAAGCTTATTCAATTTTAAAACCTAAAACCTAATTAAGCTAGTTTAAATGCAAATGAAAAGGTGAGCAGTAGTAACTGAAGTTACTATTGTTGATGCAATTGACCAAAGGCCAAATCTAATTTGCAGGTTACCTTTAAAGGTAAACCTGCATTAGACACTAAAAAGAGTGAGTTTAAACTCAACACAAACAAGATCCAAGCTCAATGAGGCTTGTATCTAATTTTTGATAAGCAAAGGAAAGGGAAAATTCCCTTGGTGCAGGAACAAAGAAATTGAGCTTAAATTTTCTAGATTTTTAAATCTAACCTTTAAAATCTCTTTCACTACTGATTTTAAGTGATTTAAAAAATGACTCAAGCAATGAACCCAACTCTTGACTTTAAATGGTCAAACCTCACTAAACCAAACACTCCTTTAATATCCATAGAAGCCTCTTTAACTTGCTAAAGTGAAATCTAATGATTAAAACTTAATAACCAGATGATAAACAGCTTGTAGCAAACCTAAGCAAATTATAAGACAGTTTAATAAGCTATAAGCTAAATTACTCTATTTTTGGATTTTTAATGAATTTTAAGACAAATTATGAAAATCTAAGATCTATACTACTAAAGCCTAAAACAGATTATAAATCAAGTTCAATAAGCTAAATAAGACAAGTTTAAGCACCAATAAGCAATCATTTAAGCAAAATAAGCTAGATTACATTAAGAAATTTAAGACAGGAAGAATAAAGGGAAACTTACAACCTGCCTTAGCTAAACAAAGGCTAAATGGCTCAATGAGCTTATCAACAGCTCTGGCTTATCAGAGATAAGCCAGTGAAAGTCCTTGGAAACTCATCCTTTGCTAGTTTCCCTTCCATAAGCTCAAAGTTCAAATGTACAAGGTATTAATCTGATTTTAAATGTTTAAGTAGAATTAATGCCTAATTGAGCTCTATCACAAGCTTATAGACTTGTGAGAGCTATAATGAGCTTGTGTGAGCTTATGAGTAACAGTAGCAAACATTTGGGCTTATTAAGAGCTTATGAGTAAAAAACGGCTTATAAAAACTAAAAGTTTGATTTTATTAATAACTAAAAGAGATTACAATACTTTGGTAAAGGAATTACAAAAGCTTTAATGAAAATTACATTTAAAGGAAACTTGCATAAGCTAAAAACTAATTTAAGCTAAATTTTTAAAAGCTAAAAACTAGGTAAAGAATTTTTTTTTGTGAGAGAGGAGTTCGTATTTATAGCCACCAGGGAAGCTTCTAGGTCTAAATTCAGTTACACCTCCTCTTAATCTTGTCCGTACATTCCTTCAATCATTGGATCAACACTTAGGGTCGTTGGATTAAATTTTAACTCACATGGATTGCCAGCGTGGCAATCCGTGATGTGACACTTTGTGCTTGTTTTAGGCAGGCTTTAGTGTAAAATCTTGCATCTTTGTGTGTTTCTACACAATCTATGTGCGATTCCCTTTGTAGGTATTGGCCAATGAGAAAGCTTGGTGATGTAATAACTCTGCCAACGTGTACTTGAGCCCTTGAAATAGCTTGCCACATGGTCAATTTTGATTTGCCCCTTGTTTTCACGCAGGTAAATCGCGAAGAAGAAAGTGAATAGTAAAAACAGACTCTCGTGCCTTTTTTTTAAACTATAAGGGTGCGTTAAATTTGTGTTTGACCCGGGCGAGTTTTTTTTTTGACTTGGGTTTAGGCCGAGGTTTTGGGCTTGTTATAAAAAAAATTTAACGGGTTGTTTTATTTATTAGTTAACGGGTGTTAACTAATTTTAGGTATTTATGGACTTCTTTTGTAATTTGGGATAGGATATGGGACTGATTTTGAAACTTTGTGATTTTGTCCTTTAGTGACCTTAACTTTTGTTGACCAAGTTGACTGAAGCTTTGACCATAGTTTAACTTTGATAGCTTCCTCCCGGCTTTTTGCGTGCTCTTCCGTTCCCGTGTTCGTGTTTGCCCGGTTTTAACCGTTTTCTTGTGATTTTTATTTTATCCGTACCTACAGAATAAGAAAGACAAAACAAGCAATATACAAGCCTTTTATGCACAGTTTTGGTCTTTTTAGGGTCTATTTTGATATAAAATGGATATGTGTTTTCACACATATCAATGACCCATCCTTCTTTTTGACGAATAAGACCGGGGCTCCCTAAGGTGAGGAACTAGGCCTTATGAATCCTTTATCGGAAAGCCCTTGTAATTGTTTTAATAATTCCTTTATTTCAAATGGAGCCAATCGATACGGTGCTCGAGCTACGGGTGCGGCTCCTGGAATTAAGTCGATTTGGAATTCCACTAGTCGAGCTGGAGGAAGACCTGGCAAGTCCTCGGGAAATACTTTAGGAAAATCTTGGACGATTCGTACGTCCTTTATTTGTTGTCCTTCCGACTTGTCCTCCTCTTTCTTGGCGGATATCTGTGCTAAAAAGACCTGGCATCCTTTTGCCATGTACTCTTGAGCTTTTGAACATGAGATAACTGTCAACCGAGATTCTCTCCCATTGCTACTCTCGTTGCCACAAAAAGTTAAAGTTTCATTCCCATAGGGAACTTGAACAAGTTTCTCATCGCACACGATCACGGCGTGACATCTTCTTAGCCAGTCCATACCTATAATGACGTCAAAACTACCTAGTTCTACGAGCATTAGATCTATGTTTAACGGATGGTCTAAGAAATTTAAAGTGCAACCTCGTATAATGGTGTCTATCCCGACTAGTTTCCCATCAGCTAATTCGACATCATAACAATTTTCTAATGGAGTTGGGGCGATGTTAATCAAGGAACTAAATGCAGTGGATATAAAGCTTCTATCGGCACCATTGTCGAATAAGATAGATGCATAGTGGTTGTTTAAGAGGAACGTACCCGTGACGATATTGCCATCTGGGTTTCCCGATGCATTTCCTCTCTTTTCTGCATTCCCAACTGCATAAACCCAGCCTTGTGCATTCCCATTCCTCAATCCTTATTATTCAACTTAGGACAAACTCTCTTGAAATGCACTGGTGCTCCACACTCAAAACAACCATTTCCCTTGGGGGCTGCCCCATTGCCCTTCTGAGTATTAGCAACATTTGTTTTACCAGTAATCCTGCAATCGCGAGCAAAATGCCCTACTTTGTTGCACTTGTGGCACTTCTAGGTGCATGGGCCATTATGGTGAAGATGACAATTGGTGCACTTGGGAAAAGATCCCCCATAAGGCTTCCTTTCGCCCGTCCCCATATTATAGACCTTGGCGACATTCTGCCTCTTGAAGGGTTGTTGCTGGTGACCATGGTTGTTTATGGATGAATCATCAGCCTTCCTTTTGTTGTCAGATTGTCTTTCTGCGTAGGTGCAGAGTTTCTGATCCATCAAGTCGTTGGCCAACTTAATAGTCTCATCCAATGTCTTGGGTCTGGCAGATTTGACATTCCCATAAATGTTGTCAGGAAGTCCACTGATGTACTTGTCAACCTTCTCGGTTTTGTTGGCAACAAACTTGGTACATATCAGGGTTAGCTCTTAGAAACGTTCAATGTATGCTGGAACATCGTTCCCATTAACCTTTATGTTTCACAGCTCGATTTCTAATTTCTTGATTTCACCCTGCGGACAATACTTATCCGTCATCATTTTCTTGAGTACTTCCCAAGTCATTGCATATGCCTTAGGACCTAAGGTTCTTATCTGACCATTACACCAAGTCAAAGCAGCACCTAACAGAGTGCAGGTTGCAAACTTTACTTGATTCTCAATAGCACAACCATTGATATTGAAAACTGACTCCATCTTCTTAATCCACCAAGTCAAACCTACCACGCCTTCAGTCCCCTTAAAGTTCAAAGGTTGACACTTCATGAAGTCAGCGTAAAAACAAGGGCGCGTAGTTTGCACATTCCTTCGGTTATCCTCGTGCGAACTGTGGATTCCATCTCTATTGGTGGAGTTTCACAAAAGAGCTTGGTCAATCATTGCTTGGATGGATTCTGGAGTCATGTTGGTTGGGTTGGTGTTGTTAACAGGGGTATTCAGTCCTCTTCTGGTCGTAGGTGCCATGATTTGTCTAGATCACAAAAGACAAAACATGAGGTTATATGACAGAATATAATAATGTATAGATGAGATATCAACACAAGAGAGGTATATAGTATGACATAACACATCCATTTCATTCATAACTTTAAAATTTTTACATGAAATAGTTGTCGGATTACACAAAATACAATACAAAAGATCTAAGGCTATGCTAGCGGGGAAAACCCCTAATACTTAACATGCCTGTACAATGACCTAGCAAGATAAAATAACATAAATCACTAGATGTGACTGTCAGCATCCTCAGAAGCATCCTGGTGATCTGGAATCCTAGCCTCTGGTCCTGGCTGTCTAGCTCTCTTCTACTGCTCTCGCAGTGCTAACAACTCGGCCTACATGTCACTCATCTCTCGCCTCATGTCTCTAATGACTCGGCGAGTCTCTACCATCTGTTCCTGACGCCTACGGTTAGTCTCTCGAAGCGCTGCTAACTCATCCTGCTGCATCTAAAAGCGAGTCTCATGTACTTGATGTTGTGTCTGAATGAGAGTACCGTACAGCTGTAGCTGTGTCTGGTGTGCCTGGAGATGGGTCTCATGTGCATACACATGATCACGATGGGTCTGAAGCTCCTAATGAGTCACCTGACTCAATCCTATCGAGTGAGCCCAAGCCTCTCAGGAAGCATAAGCCTCCTCCTCCACCATCCATACTATCTCTTGGAGAGTCATCCTATCCCCCATAAGTAAATCGACCCGTTGCGAGTCCATATCGACTCGCTATGATATGCGATACCTATTATCCTGATCATCCTCTAGTAAAGCATACAAGTCCTTTGTATCATGCTCATGGAGCTCAGCAAGCTCTGTGACCCTAGTATTGACCGATCCCATAGTCATAGGTGCTATCTCTGGAACTGCCTCTGTCGGATCTACCCAAGTATCCCTATTACCGTACCCAACATATCTAATCCCTTGTCGCCTCTCTTCAGCATCTACCGTGCTGACAAATCCATAATGTATCCCCCGACCTCTGGTAGGTCTAGCAATAGAACTCTCCCCGACCTTGTATCTGGAGCCTAGGGTGGACAAATACAACCTCTTGCGGGGTAGCTCCTCAGACTCGGGGATATCATCCCTACGGTTAATAGGTGGTGGTATGTATAGAGAGGGTGGTAGTGGTGGTAGTGGAGGTGATGGTAATGCGGCAGTAACTCCATCAATAAGGGCCTGAGTGGATGCTATCCTGAATGTCTGGATTTGGGTTGGACACCCAGATGATGGTAGTAAGGGTGATGGCACAGGTGGTGGTGATGGTGATAGAGTAGTCATGGCCAGAAGTCTCTCAACCTCTGCCTCTGGTGGAAGGGATATGGAAGCTTGAGGCCTGACGGTAATCCTAGCCCCAATCATAATGTCGGTGGAGGGTGGTGGTATAACAGGCTCTGTTCCCTCAGGTGGGAAAACAGGCTCATCACTAGGTACAACAATAGCAAAGTCGGTCGAAGCTAAGTGCTCCTCCTCCTCCTCCTCCTCGTCCTTATCATCCTCATCCTCATCATCAGCGTCATCCCCTGATGAATCACCGTCATCATCATCTCCATCATCTCCCCTGTCCATAAGATAGTCGACCGGACCATCCTCTGTCTCATCATTCTTGTACTCCTCTGGATCCTCCTCGGGATCCGACTTAGTAACATATCCAGGTGACTCAGCAGTAGGTGAATCAACAGGAGGTAATGGTTGTTCCTTAGCTGGAAACTCATGCTCATCCTCCAAAGGTATATACTCAGGGTATATAGGCTCTGGCACGTAGTCAGGATCATGTGCATGTACGAACATAGCTCACGCTCATTCTCGTCCTGAGGAACTGGCGGTGTCTGTGGATCCTATGGGCCTGGTATGTAATCCGGTGATGGTGGGGCTACTGGCTGCATCGGGAGTCTGTCATATCCTAATACGATGACCCATGGGATGCCTCCCTCAGATATCTCCTCATCATCGGCTCCCCAAAAGGCTCTGCCAGGCTTAGAGTCGGTGTAAACGGAAGTGTAGGTAACCACAGATGTCGCAGAAGACATGATTACTGCAAAAAGCAAAAATAACATATATAAATATTACTTATAGGAAAGATTGGTATGATATGTCTATAAGCTTTAATTATAAGAGTGGTCTCTATGTTATATCTATAAGATTTATTTATAAGAAATTAAGCACTAATATCCTACTAATGCTAAAACAATGCATGTCATATAAGCAAAATCGTGCTAGATGTAAACAAGTATGCATGTATGTCTCTTTCCGCGCAAAAAAATATTTTATTTTCCTCCCATTTGTGAAAACAATGTTTGAAAATGGTTATAGTCCAGATAAAACTTTTGACCTTGTTCTCTATAACCTGGCTCTGATACCAATCTGTAACACCCTCAAATCTGGGTAGCAGCGGAATGTTGAATATCCGAGGGCATTACTTCATAGATCAATAGCACAAGATATGAGAACGACCACTAAACGTGTCATTTAAAAAGATACATTGGATTTAACAAAATACTTGTTCATTACATAAGCTCATGGCCTCAAATTGTTCGACAATATAAGTAAAGATTTTGGTTTATAACAAATGTTCCCAAAATGTAATACTCCTAAATCTTTAGTATAGACTCTTTCCAAAGAGTGACCCCTAATGTATCTGAGCACCCCGTGCCTTATTGACCTGAGAAAAACATGCTTAAAATGTCAACATAACGTTGGTGAATTCATAGGTTTATGTAAATCAATTGTAGGACCGCAAGATTTCCAAGTGTATGATTAAGCAACAGATGCAAACATCATAAAAAGTAATTACGTTTCCCTAAGCTCATGACACTGAAGCTTGACCTGTATGAATGCAATAAATTGCCAATAATGCCCATGAATGATGTTCTAACCCGAAGCATCCCAAATCCGACATGTTATAATGTTCGTTCCCGGTGATAGCTAGTCACCCAAACAGGGATGTCAATCCCAAATAGATCTACTCAAAACATTCGCGCTTACAATCCAGTATTTGACAGTTCATGATAAAAGGCTCAGTGGGTTATCGCTACTTAGGCAAACACATAATCATTGTATAAAATGTACACTTGCGTCCAATTTGTAAAACAAGCATGTTCTCACCCCAAAGATGTAAATCATTTAAGAAATTATAAAAACATGGGGCTATGAACTCACCTTAGTAAATAGTCCTCTGAAATGATAATAGATATCCAAGTATGAATCACACCGTCAAATACCTAAGTAAATACGGCCAGTCTTAGTCTACAAATTTAGGCTAAAGACTCAATGTATAAACTACAATAAATTGCTAGTTTATACGTACTGTTATCACTTGTGTGGTGGTGTACGTGTTTAATGTATTAGAAATTATTGATGGTTCTTGGAAAGGTATAAGAGTTCACACGTTCTAGTATACGTATAAACGTTTATTAATAAATATCCATATTTATTAAGTCGTGGTTTAACTTGTTATAATATATGATAAATATATAACTCGTCCGATTCGTTAAGTGTTTACAAAAATCACTTTCGTTTATAAAATACCCTTAGGTTTCTTGTAATTATAAAACAGTCCCTAGGTTTATGAAATATATACTATTTTCATTTCAAACCCTTAAGTTTCCATAATTACACCTTTAGTCCTCCAACTTTACACAATTTACACTTTAGGTCCTTACATGTTTTAAACAGCCCCTAGCATTTCAAATGTTACAAAAACAGTCCCTAACTATAAGGAATCCAGTTTTGACAGTTTTAGCCCCTCTAGTTTGTAATTTACACTTTTAGTCCCTTAACTTTACAAAAATCGCATTTTAAGTCTAATTAAGTTCTAACAAGTGACATTAGATTTCATTAAGCTCCAATAAGCCATATAAGCTGTTCCAGCTTATAAATAAGCTCGGGAGAGCTTATTTTGGCTTAATGGACCTTATTGGGCCCGTTAAGGTCCAATAAGTGTTTTAAAGGTCCGATTAAGTTTTAAAAAGCACTAAAGCACTTGTTAAGCTTATTTAAGCTTATTGAATCTGTTTTGACTAGAAAATAAGCTCGGGTGAGCTTATTTGAGCTTATTCGAGCTTATTGGGCTTGTGAGCCCAATAACTCAAACTCGTAATAGTTTCATGAGGTGCCATTAGCATTTTTAACTTATTTTTAAACTTGTTAAGCACCATGGGGTCTGTTTGCTTGGTCAGCTTATCCAATAAGCTAATAAGCTCGCTATTGGGCTTCTTGGGCCCAATAGGAACCCGAATAAGGTTTCCAATGGTTTGACTCGGTCCATTAAGGTCCATTAGTTATATTTAGGTCCATTAAGCTCATCAAAGCTGTATAAGCTCACCAATAAGCTGTTTGAGCTTATTGTAGCTTGTTAGCTCTTGTTGGGCTCGGTCGTGGGCTAGTAAGCCCGATGAGGGTTTGTCTAGGTTCTCTAATTAGTATTAGGGTCCATATATGTTTCAACTATATTTGTATGACTCTCAATAAGCTCATAGAGCTTATAATTAAGTTGTGGCTCAACTGTTGGGCTTGTTGGGCCGGTTGGGCCTGGGCCGAGCACTCTTGAGTATTATACGAGCCCATTGTGGCCCGTTGCTTCTCTTAGCAACTTACATGATTATTCGAAAGGCCCTAGTGGCAAAATGTCATGTATTTAGCTCATATACACGTCGTATCTTACATGCAAGTGTTCACAAATGTCGCGTTCGTATTCCCAAGCCATCGTGTATAGTTCACAACGAAAGTTTACGTGTTGTTTTTATTAAAATCGTGTCTAAGGTATAAGTATACATCAAGGTCCAAACTTTGGTCAAAACTTTTATATAAAACAAAAGTTTTAAATCTTGGCTACTTAAAGATCCCACATGTTACGTGTTTTCTCGTATTCTTACACCACACAAGTCGTTATACGCCATATCATTGCGTATAACATGTACATTTCGCACTTAATACGTGTGAATTCTTACTAGCACAATATATAAACATATACGAGTCATATTGGCTAGCTAACAAAGGAAAACAAATATAATACTTAAGGAAATAGGGTTAAACCGTGACTTACAAGGGTCCTAATGCTTTGGTTCGAGTGTATGCGAGCAATGTGGCAACCCACGCGTATAAAATACGATCAATAACCAAACCCTAGCTTCAAAGCTTTGTAAATACCCCACCCTAGCTCGTGTAAACTTCTTTATAAACTTGTATGATAACTAGAAATGTTTGTGGGTTCGAATGAGATCAAGGGAGGTATTTGGTTGCGGTTTGAGACCCGAATAAGATAAAAGGAGTATATATGTTTATTGTTTGAGTGAGTGTGAGTTGTAAGAGTGTAAAATGTCAAGTGTGAGTGTGTATTTATAGACTAGTGCTTAGTTAGCTTTTCTAGTCCTACAAACCAAACTAAAACCGATCCAAGCCCTAGCGGTTTTGTGTTTTCTAGTTCCTTGGGCATAGTTTTGCTAATCTACTTAGTACACATCTTAATTACATGATATAAGTACAAGATTTACTAGGATTTTGAAGATCTCATGATGTGTATATGTTGTTGTGGTTGCCGCGGTCATCAAGAGAAGAAAAGGGCTCACATGGTTATTAACCATTGTGTATTTAAGCTAAGTGGAGACATTTAGTACATGCTTTAATTACCTATTGATTGTACATGTACTTAGGAAGGTATTATGATCTTTTCTAGTTGATTTAGCATATGGTTTAAATGGTTTATGGGTTTTATATACCCATGTCCGGCCATAGTGGCTTAGTAACACAAGTTTTGATTTAATTTTTGTGTTAAGGTTTATAAGTGGGTATTGGTTTGAGCCTTGGTGTGTCCAAATGTATTTTATCGCGAAACGTAAACCTTTTACGTGACCAATTAAAATAAATTACGCAAAGTTAATAATTATCTTCTTAATAATTATATATTACTTGGTTGATGTAAACCTTAATTTATTTGACGACCGTTTACATTAAATGATTATTTCTAGTCTACGCGATTTGTCTTAAAAGTTAATTTAAAAGTAAGCGCGTATAAGACCAAAATAAATGGTGACAATTACTAGGAGTCATAAAATGACTTGAAATTGAGAAATGTTACAGTCTCTACCCGTTAGAAGAGCTTTGTCCTCAAAGCTTAAGGCCTTGTAGTGGATGACGAAGCCCGGTTTGTGAAAAGCTGTGGGTATTTATTCTTGAACGAATCCTCACGTTCCCAAGTGAACTCAGGACCTCTCCTAGAGTTCCATCGAACCTTAACCAATGGTATCCGGCTTCGCTTCAATCGTTTAATCTCCCGTTCCATGATTTCAACGGGCTCTTCCATAAACTGGAGCTTATCGGCAACATAAATTCCTTCTAACGGCATAACTAGAGGTTCGTCAGCGTAACATTTCTTCAGATTAGACACATGGAAAGTGTGGTGAACTCTGCTCAACTCTTGAGGAAGTTCCAGCTTATAGGTAACTTTCCTAACTTTTGCTAACACCTTGAAAGGTCCGACGTATCTTGGATTCAGCTTGCCCCGCTTACCGAATCGCACAACCCCTTTCTAAGGCGAGACCTTGAGCATAACTCTGTCCCCAACCTCGAACTCCATCAGCTTTCATTTCCGATCGGCGTAGCTCTTTTGTCGTCCTGAACTGCTACATCCTTTGCTTATCAGAGAACGATCTTTTCCCCCGTTTGTTTCTTGGATCAATTCCGACTAACCGTCAGTTGGTCTTACCCCAACCTCGACCTCACACCGGTGATCGACATTTTCGACCATACAGTGCTGTTAGCCTCAATTTATTGAGTCGAACAAGAACTCGTCACCTCTACAAATGGAGCTTCGTTCTTTAAATTAGTTAAGGCGTTTGTAATAGAATTATTATCGGAAATCGGGCTCGAATAGATAATCTAAAATAGTATTATTCGGTTTTTAAAAATCCCAAGCAAAACCCGAGCCCGGGTCCTAGTTAAATATCCCACGCGTCGTATGGATATATATATAGATATTTTCCTTTTGAAAATATCTATTCTAATATCTCACATAATATCTTTTTTTCTAAATCTATCTTTTATTCTACTTATCTCCTCTCCTTCTTTCTCCTCTCTGTTCTCTCTATCTCTTTCTAGTTTCTTATTTCTTTGATCCCGTGAAATAAATCGTGTTTATGAAGTGTTAGACGGGTTCCCTAACATTTGGTACCAGTTCGCCCTCGGGTGGGTTTCCGTGATATTGTTTTGTGGACATTATTTTACACGCTTACCTTTCGCATAATATGATTTTTTTGTTTTGATATGGCTTATTTTGTTTGTAACACTGTAATGGTTATCACATGTTTCCTTGTCTTTTCTTTATTTTCACGTTTTTTTTCTTTCTCTTCAGCTTGATTTTTTTCTTTTTTTCTTTCTTATCTTTATGTCTCAAAAGTTATCTCGTTCGTTGCTTATTTGTATTTAAAAGAACTTCTTTCAAGCTTCTTTCCAAGCTTATCTTAGCTTTTTGGTTGGCTTATTTTAGCAAACTCAAGGACGTAAGTATACCGAACTAACTTTTTTAGTTGAACCGAACGAGTGGAAAACTTAAGATCACCGAACGAGTGAAATTCACTTGAGCCGAACGAGTGGAAAATCTCAAGGACCGAACGAGTGAAATTCACATGCGCCGAACTAGTGGAACACTCTAGAGCCGATCGAGTGACTTCATCAAGGACCGAACGAGTTAGAAACGACTTGAACCGAACGAGTAACATTCTCTTTTGGACCGAACGAGCAAAATTTTTTGAAGACCGAACAAGCAAAATTTTTTAGGACCGAACGAGTCAAATACTTGTCTCAACCGAACGAGTGTAACTTTGGGAAAGGCTGAACGAGCTATAATCTTGAAACATGGTAGCCGAACGAGTTTCATTTCTTGTTGTGCCTAACGAGTTTTTTCTAGCTGAACCGAACTAAGTAAAACAGAAGAACTAATACACACAAGAACTAGTGAAAAAACTTCACGTTTTACAAATTATCAAGGTTTTTTCTTTTTTTTTTTTTTTCGGTTATCGAGGACGTAAAACGACTGACCCTTATTAAGAAAATTATATCATCTTTGATCGTGACATCGTTTCGATCAACGTGGTATATTTAGATTTAACCGACGATAACCGTCTCATCCCGTACGAGTAAAAGAACACACATATTGCATTTTATATCTTTTCAAATTGTATAGAAAGAGTGTAAACAGGATGGAACCCTTTTTTTTATGAGTCCTGAGAGAGACGTAATTCCGAATTTTACACTTTTGGCCCCTCAACTTTAAAATAGTTTTTATTTTTACATTTATATTTTAACTTGTTTACTATTAAACCTATCGTTTTTTAAAGCGATTTAAATATAACCTTTACTTTCAACTTTTTCATTTTTTTTTCTTCATTTAACCTTTCAATTTTTGTTATTTTTGGTAGTTTTAACATTTTAGTTTTCAAAATTTTCAATTTTAGCCCTTTCGTTAGTAAATAAATTTCACCGTTCACCATACTCGTTTTATCTCACAAATCTAAACAAAGCTCAAGTTCTTCAACGACAACAACGATTTCAACATCAATTCATTTTTGTTTTACGGTTTTTCTTGATTTAGTAAAATCCCGCGAAATACTCTTGTATTTTCTTGGTTTAATCATAGATTTGTAAAATCCCGTGAAATAGTTTTTTTTCCACAACAACAACAATCACTTTACCCGCTTAAGATCCTTCAATCATTATTCCACTTCATAATTTTGATAAACATGGAGAAGAAAGATAACTTAATCTTCATGTTCAGATTCAGAAATACAACAAATGCAACTAATTCAAGACAAATCAAAAGAAAGTTGCATGGTATCTTTTCAACGACTTCATTCACACCTCAAGCGTCTTTTAAACAACGACTTAAAAGGAAGTCGAACCGAGGATGGATTCAAACGCGCATTTACGACACTTTTTTGTCAAGATCTTGAGACTTTCAACAGCACGATGTTCCTAAACAAAGATCAACGAAAAAGCAACTTGACAACAAAGATTTTCAAGAGATTGGATCCATGGCTTCTTTTAAAGTTCTCGAGACACAATTTTAGATGTTCATCAAGTCAAAGATTTATTTGAAAGAAAGAATAAATTTGTAAATGACAACGCAACAACTTTTTAGAATACATCGACTCGATATTTCCAGATATTCCGTGAATACACTATCCAAAAACATTGATTATGTTAAAAAGTCATTGAGAAAAGAGCGCTGGTCAAAAAATGGAGTATGACAGCAGGGTGACTGAAAGACTATGCAGACACAAAGGAAAAGGTTGATTTCGAGTAAAGCATTGTATGCTAGTTTTGTTATCATTGAATGCAATAGGACAAGACACCAAGAGCAGGATACAAGCAAGCATATCAGGAATGATGCACATGCGTTGATGATAGACAGATATCAGACCCATAGATAATGAAGAGCCAATGGCTGAGGTACAAACGACTATCTGAAATCAATATCTTTACGCCGGACAACAACAAACTGAGCAAAAACTGAATTCAATAATGATGGAAAGGTTGATCCAGAATTGCTGAACAATATGTCATGACATACTCTTTACCTGCTAAATTAACTGATAACATGACACCGTGGACTCTCAGATCATCACACGAAGTCTGAAAATAATCGACTCACAAAAGACCTGTATGCCGCAATTTCCCAAAAAGAATTTTTATGAATGGAACACATTGTGTTAATTCTTGAACTTAAATATCAAAATCAAGCCTTAAAAAGAAGGGCAACATGGTCCATTTTGAAAGTTAAAATAATAAAGCCAAGTTAAACATGACATCGATGTAATTGAAACAAGTAAACATCGAATTGGAACATAGTGTGGCTAATTACTTCGCAGAGAATGAGCAGTAACCTAAAGAAAAAGATCACGATGAAGACAGACTTACAAAGATCTTAATAAAACTAAACACAAGGACACGAGTTACAGGACCAAACACCAGAATGACTCATTAAAATATGCACAACTGAACAAAAAGTCTAATGAAAATGCTGATGTACTAGCTCAGATTCAGAAAAAGGGGTTTGCAATTGCAGCATTAAAAAATGAGTTAAGGAAACTAACAGGAAATAGTGTGAATACTAAGTTTGCAAAGCCATCAATCTTGGGAAAACCGGTTGGACAACCACTCAAAAACCAATCCGTTGTTAGACAACCGACTGCGTTTAAGTCTGAAAGACCTAGAATTTCAAAACCACGGTTTGCCTCCCAAGTTGATGTGAACAACGACTTGTCAAAACCAGTCACTACACATCATTTGCCTAAGGGAAGAGAATCTGCCCCTGCAAAACCTCATCACATGATTGCACCAAGCTCATCTAGGTATAGCTCAAACGACATTGTTCATAATCACTACCTAGAGGAAGCTAAGAAAAAGACACATGAACACTCTAGGATCCCTAGAAATTTTTCTGACTCCAAACATTTTGTTTGCTCGACATGTCAGAAATGTGTCTTTAATGCCAATCATGACGCTTGTGTAATAAAATTCCTGAAAGAAGTCAACTCGCGTGCTAAGGTTCCATCCAATAAGACAACAAACAGAAACAAACCCGTAGAGCAAATAAGGGTTGCAACGAAACCAAAAAGACAGATCCCAAAAGGACATAGGTTTTCAATCAACAAGACTACCACTGTGCATGAGAAAACAACAAGTCCTAGATCTTGTCTTAGGTGGCAACCAACGGGTAGAATTCTAAAGACTGTTTGTCTTAGATGGGTTCCAACAGGAAAGACATTCGCCTCTAGCACAACAAAGGTTGAAAGTGAACCCCCAAATGGTTCAAATGCATATATCCCTAACCAATGTGAAAGCGAACAAGCTCTTAATGTCAGTGCAGGTACTCTCTTAAGTACAGGTACATCGTTCTATCCTACAGAGGAAGGACTCAGAGTTTGGTTTCGAAAAAGAAAGATATCTCAGAAAACAGGGCTTCAAGGAATTTTGATCTGATGATGAATGTTAAACAGATGTTTGAACAAAGCAGTTCAAGCCTCGGTCATCAATGTTAAAATGACGTTTGATCGCAACAGATCAACCCTCGGTCGTCAATGTCAAATGGCGTCTGCTGAAAATAACACTTCAGGCCCCGTTCCTCAATGTCAAATGATGTCTGATCACAACAGTTCAGACCTCGCACCACAACGACAAGAGAGACGTCTGTTGCTAATGACACTTCAGGCCTCGTTCCCCAACGACAAACGGCGTCAGATTATGACAACCCTGACCCCGCACCAGAACTACAAAATGTTTTTCCTTCAGCAAATACAACAG
>BQNB010031741.1:0-53729 GCA_026074375.1 Tanacetum coccineum | reverse complement strand
AATAAGCTCGGGTAATCCTAACTCTTTCCACACCGAGAGTGGCATCAAGTTTATGCTAGCACCTAGATCGGCTAGGGCTTTGCACTCGAGCTCATTAAAACCACATGTAATGAGAAATTTCCCAGGGTCTCTTAGCTTTTCGGGAAGCTTCTTTAGGATAACCGCTAAGCAATTTTCACTAACGGGTGTGTTAGCCAATTCTATAAGCTTCTCCTTATTGGAAAGGAGACTCTTAAGCATCTTTTGATATTTTGAAATTAAAATCAATGCATCGGCAAGAGAGATGTTGATGTGAAGCTGTTTAAACATTTACTAAAATTTATGGATTTGGACTTCATCTTTTTCTTTTTGTTTCTCTTGGTTCATTCTAGACGGATAAGGGATATTCGGGTGACGAGGATCCCTTTGATGAATCACAAAATTTCTATGTTTAGCTTTTTGGACTAGAGGAGGTGGGACCTTAATGGTAAACTCACCATGTTCTGGGTCCGTGAAAGTCTCCTCTACACGTTCATCCTCTTCTGGATTAATGAATTGAGGAGGCATAGGAACGGAAGGTTCATCAAGAACAAGACCACTTCGAGTGGTAATGGATTTCAATTCACCTTTTGTTTTAGCAACGTGTTGCTTAAGGGAGAGATCCCATAAACCTGAAGATGAAGCGTATTACATTTGATAAAGTTACCTAGCATACTTTCAAGCCTTTGATTCAAAGTAGCCAAGTTGTTCATTTGAGTTTGCATTGAATTGATCTTATTTCATTAAACCCTGAGTATAGATATAATTCTTGGCGGTAAAGCCAACCGAGGCTTGGGTATTCGGGGCTTGATAATTTTAACCTGATTTGATTTTATAGCACCCTGGAAAAACTGATTTCTACCCTGATTGTTACTTTGGTTGTTTCCTTGATTTCGGTTTTGATAAGGCTGAACCTGGTTGTTTTGATTTTGATTGCTTCGGTTTTGATTTTAATTCACATTAAACCCTAGTGGTCCGAGATAATTGTCCGAATGATAGCTAAGCAGATTGCGGTTACCTTAAGGTTGGTAGGAATTACCACCTTTATTGTAGGCTCCAACAGCATATACGTTCTGATTTTGGCCGACGGTGGCTGGACAATCATTGTAAGAATGAGGACCACCACAAGTCTCGCAACTCAGTGTTACGGTATTAACTTGTTGGTTTGTTTGAAGCATTCTTGTTAAGTTCCTATTCATTTCTTCCATTTGAAGCTTAATGGACGCTATTTCTGGATTAGAAGAAGTGATAGAACTCGATGACTCATTTCGTTGAGCGGAGTAACCCAAATCATGTGATGGGCGGATCATAATCTCGATTGTATCATAGCACTCATTGTAACATCTTCGGGTGCCTTTTCATAAAGGTCCCCGGCAGCTGCATTGATTGTATCACGATGCCTTAATGTTAACCCGTTAATAAGGTTACTATTTGAGTCAGGGTAAAACATGTTGTGTTAGTACATCGATCGTTAAAAAATTGAAAGCTTATAACGTTCCCAAGCTTCGAATAATGACTCATCGGGTTCTTGACGAAAATTGGTGATATCATTTTTCAACTTGGTCACCATAGAAGGTGGGAAGTATTTTCCGAGAAAGATTTTTGCCATTTGGTCAAAAGAGTTGATAGAATTCCTAGGCAAATGATCAAACCATTTGCGGCACGATTCTTGCAAGGAGTAAGGGAAAGATGTAGAAGAAGGGCGCATCGAGAACCCATTCCACTTTCATGCTTTGGGTGACATGCAAAAAATTGTCGGAGATGCTTGTTGGCATCATCACCGCGTCCGCGAAATGGGATACAAACCAAATTTTGACCTTGTTGAATCATGTCATCCTTAAGTCCAAAAGTCGTTGCTTGAATTCAATCGGATCAATGGTCCACATCGACATCTAAAGACGGTTGGGCATAACCCTACCGATAGTCCTAGGTCAGGACTGGTAAACCACCTCCTCGCGGGAGTAGTCCGGCACACACCGGCTCCATTAGCGGCCTCATGTAACTGCAGAGTTTATCCAATGGTTTCTTCAAGAATTAAAAGATCAACAACTACAGGTGGGGGCTTGTTTGTTGAGGCGGTTTGATTATAGATGAGAACGAGAGCGCATGCACGAAATATAAAAAGAAAATTTACATAATTTTTATTGGTTTCTTCAACAAATTTTCACAATCTATTTTAATAATGGACAACGAGATAAGACACTTAAACCTAATAATCAACAAGCTTCTCGGTAGCTCTTTAAAAGAATTAACTTTTAAAGGTGAGCCATACGTCGCTAGTGACACAAAAGGTAAGTTTTTGATTCTTTGGTTCGGGAACTTATTAATGGATAATACTTCAGTTGAAAGTATTATATATTGGTGTTCTTATTACACTTGAATGCGATTTTAATAGATAATTAAGACAATTTATTTATATCTTATATTTTTATTTTTCGTGATTTTTTTTTGTTTTTAATATAGAAAATATATTGTAAAAGAAAGGAAAAATTATTTTTTGTATTTTTGTTTTTTTTAAGAGAGTAACTCCACAAGGAAGGATCTTCAAAGAACTAATTGTCAAACTTCGAAACAACAAACGCTTTTACACTCCTCCCCAGCAACGACGCCAAAAATTGATTTCCGTAAATTCGACCCTTTATAAATATATATAAATAAATAAAATATAATTTATAAAGATAAATAATAAGGATCAAAATCCACAAAATCAATGAAACCGAAAGTAGTATATGATGTTCTCGGGTCGTAGTCCCAACGAGGAGTGAATTGGAAAGTCGAGAGTCGGTTTGAATAAAAAAAAATTGGACTTGGTTTTTCTAATTGAAATGCAAAAGCGATTAAGTAAAACCTAAGAACAAAAGCTAGAATGATTAAAACCTAAAACGTAGACGGGAAAGTAAAAACGCGAGTTTAAAAATAACTAAATTATCAAAAATTAAACCCTAAAGTGATTTTTTTAAGTTTTAATTATACTAAATAACTAAATTAAAAGAAAAATGAAGGAAAATCCTAAAACGGGAACGTTTAAAGTTAAAAAACGAAGAAAACGAGAACCGGGCTCGAAACCCGTTCTTTAAAAATTAAAATTTTGCAAAAATGACCCTACGAAAGTTTTTCTATTTTTCCTAGATGCAAAATGATAAAATAAAATTTTCTAAAAAAGAAAATTATTTTTTTGATTTTTATTTAATTTTTAATAATTAAAAAACAGATTTAAAAAAAATAAATGATAAAAAATAGCAAACAATATTGGAAAAATGTGAAAAAAATATAGAACAGCGGATTAAGGTAAGCTGGTTCTATGAAAAATAAGCTAGTGGTCCCAGCTTATCAAATAAGCCACGAAATAAGCTGAAAAAGCTTATGGGCTTAATGGGCTAAAGAAGTTTATAAGATTAATTGTGCAAACTCATACCGGATGAGATATTGTAGCATAATGGTATGAGTTCGTGTGTGTGTGGGACGTTGGAAAGGGGGGAGGTCTCAGGTTCAAACCTGGGCCTTTCTTTTTTATAAAACTTTTAAATTTTTTTTTAAAACTTATAAAAAACTAAAAAATAAACAACTAATAAAAAACAACTTTTTATCAAAACTCAAATTAAGCTAGGAAAATAAGCACAAGGAGAGGGCATTAAGCACTTTTTCACTCTAAGGCTTGGAAGCTAAAACAGTTAAGGTCTTATGGACTATTAAGCACAAGCAAAATGAAATCTAAGCTAAATTAAGATATCTACTTAAGCTAATAAGCAAGCTAACAAGAAATAAGCACAAAGGGATAGACAGAAAAGCAACAATAAGCAATAAAGGCAGACTTAACTTTTTAACTAAGTCCTAATCCTAAACTAAACTTATTGGGCTTAAAGGAAAAATAAGCTAAGGAAAATAGGAAATAAGTAAGTGCTCTAAACCTAATAAGAAAACTAACACAAAAATAAGCAAAATAAAATGAGCAAAAAAAGCAAGAAAAAGGCAATAAGCTAATGGGCTAAACAACATACACAGCAGCTAAGGGGATACTCTTTGGGGCTTAAAAATAAGCACTTAAAGTGGTCCTTTGGCTTAACAGCTTACTATGGCTTAAAGGGTAGCTTGTGCTAAAAATTTTGTAAGCTAAAAAGAAGTTTAAGGTGCTGATAAGTAGAAATGAAAAAGAAGCTTTTTGAACTAAAAATAACTTAACTCAAAATTTGACAGTTTTGACTCGAAGCAACAATAGACTTAAGACACTTTTCCTAAATCATTTTGACACTAAAAATGGAACTCAAAACAAGGTTTTAAAATGGTTTTAAAAGCTTAAGCCAAATAAGCACTTGTAACTTGTTTTGGTCCAACAGGTTACAAGTAAGTTTTAGAAAACTTGTAAAAACACCCTTGAGACTAAAAAGATTTGAAAGACAGATGTAAAATAACCTGAATAAGCTAGTTAAAACAGACCAAAGTTACCCAAGTAGTTTTTAACCACTTTTACCAATTTTACCTTCTTGACCCAAACACCCCTTAAAGTTCAAAAGTGGTCTTTTTAAACAGACAAAAGGGTTTTTAAGCCAAGGTTTTTGAAAATAAGCCAACAAGTAAGTAAATACAAGCAAGAATAAACAAAACTTACACAAAATAAGCAGTCAAAGAAGCAGTCTATAAAATAAGCATTTGTATGGCATACAAAGACAGTTTACACAAAAAACTTAAATAAAAGAACATAAGCATCAAAGGAAGACAAAATGCATAAAAGAGCAGACAATAAACAAGATAAGCAAGTAAAATAAGCAAATAAGCAAGAAATAAGCAACAATAAGCACTTAAACAGTGAAAAGGTCCAAGCTTTTGGCTATACAATAAGCTTTCCAAAGCTTATAAAATTTAATCCTAATGCTTACCATAAGCTCTAAACCAAGGCCATCCTTAATTTACCTTGTTCCAAGCTTCTTTATGATTTTTTTTCTTTTTTTTTGGATTTTTTTGATTTTTTGACAGAAATAAAAAAGCCTTTTATAAAAACTTTTAAAGACTTAAAATATTATATTTAAGCTTAAACAACAATATTTTAAAAGACAATAATTTAAATGACAAGATTTAAAGATAAAACAGTAAAATGCAAGAAATTTAAATGACAAGAATTAAATGACATTTAAAGTAAAAAGCAATATATTAAAATGGTACAAACTTTGTTACAAGCTTTTGCCTTGATTACAAAAATTCAACCCCCTAAACTAAGATACATAAGCTTATATTTATACTAAAACCCTAATGAGGACTAGTACTTCTTCATAGAAAGAGACCAACTGTGTTTTTGTTGTGTGAGGAGAAACCCTAGCAAATCTCAGCTATCCATTTGCCTTTGTGCCCAAGTTCTTTAATCACGACCCTTCATTTTTTGTCCAATAAGGGTTTACAAGATTGCCAAGGTGGCTCTTATCTTTTTATGAGGTAGGGGAAGTGGGATTAATGTATTTTGTTGTTATGTTACAGGGTAAGAGGACAAAGAAGATGAATAGTGACAAAAAATGGTTGGCGGGAAAAGTGGTTTGTGGTACTCTGTTTGTAAAGTGACATGGGAGAAGTTTGAGGTTAAGGCAACTTTGGCCCTCCAATGTTATATCTTATATTGCAATGAACGTCCCTTATGGTGATATAGGTTTTGTTGTTGGCAATTATGGTCCCTGATTACGTTATGTGGTTTATCAATCACAGTCCCTAAGGACTTAACAAGGTTAGGGTAAAAAGGGTTAAAGGGCTAACGATTCTTGGGCTTTTGTTTTGGCAGTTTGGGCTTTAGGATCTAAAAATGGCAATGGGCTTTTTAAGCCTTAAAGGGTTATTTAGTCTTTATATAATATTTAAATGGACTGACCCGGCACATTAGATGGGTATGAGTGGGCCCATTTAATATTTCTTCGATGTCGGCTTCGGTTTTGACCGTTGACTTTTTTCGGGTTGACTTTGCTTCGATTTTGACTTTGGCTTTTTTACGCTTTTCCATTCCGTGCTCGGTTTTGTCTGTTTTGACTTGATTTTTCATCCTTTTGTTGGATATCCGTTTCATGCACAATATAAATGAAAATATACAAATACAATGTATTTTTTGGTATATTTTTGGTCATTTAAGTCCTATTTTAATGGAACATTGGTATGTGTAATTAAGCACATACCACTAACAATAACTTCTTATAACTACAAGTAACTAATAATCATTTTAAACGAGACCTACAACTATAAGCCAAAATACGAATCAATAAGCTACGAGATAAGCACACGAAATAAACTTGATAACCAACGACTTAACTAACAAGCTAAAATGAAATCTATTACTTTTAAGCTAACGCCGAAACAAAAAGCTCACACAAAACATATAAAACAACGAATAAGCAAGCATAAATTTGATTAGCTATTGAGAACCAACAACCAATAAGCAAATTTAGTGACAATAAGCATACCAAACATCAAACAATAACAAAAAAAAACTAAAATAAGTAATTTAACAACTTATTCGTAGACTAAACAAACACATAAGCTTAAAACGATTCACCTTGTAAATTGTATAAGCTAGTTTGATTTTGACATAAGCTATGAAGTAGCTTATTCAGATCTGAATAAGCTCATAATATAAAAAGCAAAGATGGAAATAAGCACTTAAAGAAAAGAAATTAAGCAATAAGCCATTTAAGAACAAACCATAAAATTCATTAAGCTAAACCAAATCTTGATACATCATCCAAATTAAGCTGAGAACACAGTTATACCAATAAGTATAAAAAAAAATAACTAATCTAAAACAAAATAAGCTGAAAAATGAAAATAAGCTAAACTAAATCTAAACTACTCCTCATCTAACCAAATGAAATATGGGGGAGCAGATTGAATATATAGGAGTCCAAGGGGTGAAAATGTAAAATCTTCATCTAACTGCCACAATAAATTCAGCCAATGATTGCTTTGATTGTGTGAAACCTCGGATCACCAACTGCATAAAGTCTAATCCGCCGTTGAAAATGCGACATGTGAATTTTTGAAAAGCTTTCATCTTACGCAGTTCATTTATTCCGTAGATTACATTTGCAAATTCATTTGAGAATTATACAAAATGCCCAGCCACGTGTATGATTGTTATTTGTCCATTCCAACCTTATTACGCAAGTACGTGAGCATTAGGAATTATTTTCCCCAGCACGTACCTTAGCTTCTTCTCAATTTCATATCAATATAACCGAGTAGTGGATAGAAGAAAAAGGGGACATGTGGAAACCTTTAATTCGTTCTCTCGAGTTAGTGCATGGGCACGTGACCTTCTCCCATTTAATTAGAATATATGTGCTGTAACGTCATCATACCATCTCAATTCACTCATTTTATAAACCATTTAAACGAAAATGAAAGTAAGAAAAGAAAAGGACATGTGTTAGATTCTTATTTGCCCCTTTCTATTGAGTAGAGCGTCACATGAGGCTTGTTAATTTATTTCCAAGACATGTGATGATGACGTCACCACTTCAACACTTCAAAATCAGATTTTTATATTATATTGTTTTGGGCTTAAAGGCTTAATGGGCTTAGTCAACAATGGGCTTACCCGACCCATTTAAAGGGGTTACGGGCTGGTCCGTAGAAGATGGGTATGCCTTCGGCTTCGGTTTTTCGTGTTCTTTCCAATCCTGTGCTCGGTTTCGTCTATTTTACCATTGTTTTGTCCTTTTTAATGAATATCCGTACCTATAAGACACAATTTACAAAATACACATATACAATGCATTTTTTATGTATTTGTGGTCATTATTGGTCTTTTTAGCTCGTTTTATTAGGTAAAAGGTATGTGTATTTAAGCACATACCAGACACTTGTCAAATTTTGACTATGTAAAATATGTAGACAAGTTGTTTATGACTTAATATAGTGGTGATTACCATATACCTCGCAGTTTTTAGATATCATTTATGTTTATCGTGTTGTCTATTCTATGTCCAGTATTACGATTAAACTCATGGAACGGTATGATCCATAGTGAGTTATCTAGAGTTGTCCACGTATCATACCACAACCACTGAGAAGTGAACCAGTCCTCGAGAAACCTAATGAGTTAAATGCTTGTTAGTGTGTCGATTCCAAATCTTCTGTTATAACCTACAATGTAATATCAAAGAATATGTATTTCTTTGTTAAAACTTGTATTAAATAAGTCATTGTCAAAATTTCCAAACATTGTACAAATGACTTGTGATATAATTTTTATTTTGTATCGTCTTGTAAATGTTGATAGAATGGCTCCCAAGAGGACATCAACATCTGCAGCACCAGCCATGACAAAGCGCCATCGGGAAAGCTAGTACTGATAGTGTGTTCAGCTCCTAGAAGCCACAAAGAGCTGCTACCATGGCAAATGCTGACAATACCAATAGGAACACCGGACCAAGAGAAAATCCTGTAGCAAGAAAATGTAGCTACAAAGAGTTTATGAGCTGCCAACCTTTCAATTTCAAAGGTACGGAAGGTGCTGTTGGCCTTATCCGCTTGTTTGAACAAACTGAATCGGTATTTCTCCTTAGTAACTGTACCGAGGACTACAAAGTGAAATTCGCTACTGGTACTCTAACTGAAGAAGCTTTGTCCTGGTGGAATTCATTCGCCCATCCTATTAGAATAGAGGAAGCCTACAAGATCACCTAGTCTGAATTTAAAACGCTCTTAATAAAGAAGTATTGCCCCCGAACTGAAGTCAAGAAAATGGAAGATGAATTTTACAACCTAACTGTAAAAGGGCATGATCTCAAGACTTACATTAGAAGATTCCAGGAATTGGCAGTCTTATGCCCAACTATGGTGCCAAATTCTAAGAAACTCATGGAAGTCTTCATCGGGGGATTACCCAAAAGTATCGAAGGAAATGTTACCGCTTCAAAGCCTCAAACTTTAGAAGAAGCCATTACCATAACTCAGAGGTTAATGAATCAAGTAACAAAGCACAATTCTGTGCAAGGAACCAATGATCACAAACGAAAGTTTGATGATAGAAGAACCTTCACCAACAACAACTACCAAAATAACCGCAACAACAATAACAACTGCAACAATGATCACCAACAACAACATAATAGAAGGCAAGAAACTATCAGGGCTTATGCTGCCACCCCAACTAAAAACAGTAGGTATACTGGAAGCTTTCCCCTGTGTAAGAAATGTACCCTGCATCACATAAGACCATGCACTGTCAAGTGTTAGACTTGCAACAAGGTGGGTCATCTGACCAGGAACTACAGTAACAAAGGGCCAACCACTGGAAGCAACCTGCAGCCAGTGTCAGTAACTTGTGATGCCTTTAGAGAGAAAGGACATTACAGAAACTAGTGCCCAAAGGCAAACAACAATGCCCCTGGAAGAGCATACATGCTGAGGGACAAGAACGCTCACCAAGACCCGAACGTAGTCACAGGTACATTCCTTCTAAACCAACATCTAGCTAAAGTCTTATTTGATTCAGGAGCCGATAAAAGTTTTGTATCCATATCTCTTGCTTCTAAGCTTAATATCCTACTAATTACACTAGATACTACCTACGACATTGAAATGGCCAATGGAAACCTAGTAGGCACTAATACCGTTATCCAGGATTGCACCCTGATCTTGATAAACTAACCTTTCGAATTTGATCTCATGCCAATTAAGCTCAGTAGTTTTGACGTCGTCATTGGTATGGATTGGTTATCCAAGTATCATGCTAGAATTATCTATGACGAGAAAGTCATCCACATCCCCATCGACGATGAAACTTTGATCATCTGAGGTGATCAAAGTAAAACTTCACTAAGCCTCATATCCTGTATTAAAACCAAAAGGTATATATCCAGAGGATGTCAAGTCTTCGTGGCCCAAGTAATGGAGAAGAAGTCAGACGAAAAATGACTAGAAGATATACCTGTAGTCAGAGGATTTCTAAAAGTTTTTCCCGAAGATCTATGTTAGATATTAGAAAAAGACTCGGTCATAGTTAATAGTACGTTTTTCAGTTTTAAGTCGGGTACGAATACCCGGTATATTGTAAGTACTATATATAGCCTCTTCCAACTTTGGAAGAGGCAAGCTAGTCATAAATTCATTTACAAAAGAAAACACTTTCTCTCTCTAGAATATTCTCTGTCAAGTGTTTCTCTCTCTAGAAACTAGCCAGATCCAAGAATCGACCCCGTGTTATGATATAGGATATACCACAATTGGTATCAGAGCTAATGGGATGATTAGATCGTGTGTATGTGCAATTTCTTGCTTGATTTAGATCAAAAAGTGTACCTTTGAAGTGTTCTAGCTTGTTTTTTTAAGATCTCCAAATATTGTTGTTGGTAATGATAAAGTTTGGGTGTTTCTAGTTGCTATTACCTTGTGGTATTGTGTTGTGCAAAAAAAATCAAGCAAAATCGTTCAAAAGGGTGATTTATAGGTGATTTTGTGTGAAAAACGTCGTTGTTCTTCGTGGAGAGTTGCCATAATTTCTTCACGGCGGGTTGCTGAAAAAATATTATTTTATTAAATAGGTTACCAACCCTCTGACACACGGCGGGTTGCTTAGGTGGCGGGTTGTTACTAAGCAGCGGTTTGCTTTCCAGCGGTTTGCTTAGGTGGCGAGTTGCTCAAGTAGGGCGAGTTGCTTTACACTAAGCAACGGTTTGCTTACCAGCGGTTTGAACAGGTTATCAGCGGGTTGAATATTTTATTAACAAATATCTTAAGGAAACTCTGGCTGTTTGAAAACTCAACGGTGGTTTGATTAAAATATTCTTCTCAGGCGGGGATTCCTTACAGCAAGTTGTGTTTCTGAACGAGTTGCCCTATATATTATCACCAGCAGTTGCCTTAATTCCTCGCGGCGGTTTGCATTTGGGCATCTCGAGTTGTGTTCGGCGAGTTGCCTAACATTCGACCGCGGGTTACTTATTTCTTTGCAGCGGTTGATACCTTTGTCGGCGAGTTGAGCATCTGTCATTGGAAATTTGAAATCAATTCAAACTCAGGATTTAATATCACAAAACAAAAAACGAATACGTTATCCATCACCCACTTTTAACGTACAGCTCACGAATCATGATTGATCAAAACATATAATATCATAATAATACAAGATGTCTAGTATGCAAGAAGACAATCCAGAGTTGTGCAGGTTCTTGATACACGCCCACCATGCTTGATAGAACAGAACTTTGATCTTGGCAACAATGTATACGTCTATACCGTCTGGAAAGGATAATGGATGAATATTATGAAGTCCATTAAAGAAGGACCATTTCAGATGGGAACGGTCTCAGATGTTGTTACTGGAGGAACCGAGGGTGCAGTTCAACAAGGTCCAGTACGTGCTAGAGTCCTTAACGACCTTTCGGCTGAAGAAAAGGAAAGGTATAAAGCTGACATTCGTGCAACCAATATCCTACTTCAGGGTATACCAAAGGACATCTACTCACTCTCAATCACTATACTGACGCCAAAGGCATTTGGGAAAATGTGAGAGATGTTCTGGAAGGTTCTGATTACAAAGGATGACAGGGAAATCTCATTTAAACGATGATATTTTGAACACTTCCGTCAAACAAAGGATAAAACATTCAAGGATACTACGTTAGGTTTACGAAGCTCATTAATGAACACAAGAAACATCAAGATGAACCATGTCCAGATGCAGCTTAAACACAAAGTTTTTGAACAACAATGTTGCCGCCGTTGCCTGAGTATGAGTAGATTCTAATTGAAGATCAAACTTAATAGAGGATAGAAAGAGTCAAACAGTGATCAGATGTATGCCTACTTAAAGCAACATGAGGAGCATGCTAAGAGAAGCAGAATTATGATGGCAAGGTCGGTCAACAAATAATTGAACCTTTGGCACAAGTGTCAGACGCCTCAAGTCAGCAGTATCCAACACAATCATCCAAATCTTCCTCAACCCACAAAAGAAACCATCTCCTGCGACAACTTTCAACTGACTCGGAAGTTTTCCTCAACATAAAACTTGATTGAATGTTTACCAACAACCCTGAGAAAAACAGTGCCCTCCTCACTCAATCGTACAAATTCACATCTTCCTAAACTAACAATCCAACAAAGAGCTACTCTAATGCAAGGAATAAAGCTATGGTCAGGACAGGAAAAGTTGTGGTTCCAAGATGTCTGTGGAAGATACAATGCGAATAATCAAGGAAGACCATATTCAGAGAAAACAATGCGAGGAAATGGTGTACTGGGATTGTAGAGGACATAACATTAGGAGGCATATTAATCCTGGTCCAAGCGAAACCCATCAATGCTACAACTTAAACACTAGGCACATTGCACGTGAAATGACCAAGGCCAAAGCGACTTAGAAGATTCAGACTACTTCAAGGAAAAATGCGATACTATGCACAAGCCCAGAGATGGAGCAGTACTGGATGAAGAACAGTCGTTGTTTCTTGCAGGGGAACAGTTACCAACGTTGATGAGATGATGGTGGATTGATTCAACCGAGATGATTTGGCACTCAAGGGGAACCATATTTTTTTTTTTTTTTGACTGATGAATGTGATGCATTCACTCTGATGTTTGATGAGGATAAACAACTTCACAGACCATGTTCATGGCAAATCTCACATCTGAAGATCCAATCTACGATGAAGCCGGGACATCATATGACTCGAATAATCCATTTGAGGTACAAGATCATGATACCTTTGTAGATCATATGAATGAGTATCATGAAGTACACGAGATGCAAAACGATGTACAACACAACTACGTTGTTGACTCTGATGCTGACTATACGAGTGATAGCAATATTATTCCGTATGATCAGTATGTGGAAGACAACGAAGAACATGTTGTACAATGTAATGCATCTTGTACGAAATGATGCACTGATGTCTATTCTCGATGAAATGCATAAAACAGTGTACAAATAATTACTAATAAGCCAGACAATGATAATAATGACTCAGTAACCTCTGAACTTGCGAGATAAAAGAACTAGATCGGGGAATATGAAAAATGGCAAAGTTTGAATTAACTGATAGAGAACGAAAAATTGATGAACAAATGAGAATAATCATCTCGGACCGAAACAGAAAGGAAACTTCTTTAAAATCTAAACTTCATTCAGCACAAATACTCCTTAGTTCTACAGTTGACCATTATAAGTCAAAGACAAAAGAAGAGTAACACTTTGAAAAAGGATTTTAAAACAAAAAAAGACAATTCCTTGAAGAGTTTATTGGACTTAAAGAACTAAAAGATCAGATTGAAGATAAATTTCCAAACAGGATCAGTCTGTTCAAACCAGTTCAACATTTGTGTAAACCAAAATCAATTTATGATGAAAAACACAAAGTAAAGCATAGGCCACAAAAATCCGTATTTCTCGCTCGTGCAAAGCAAGCTCAGTCTCTCTGTATAATGGGTCATGTACTTGTACCACCAATCATACACCCACAGTCATACTGACTCAGAGGAACGCGAGAGTTAGCTGAGAAACTATAATAAAATCTGTTGAAATGCAAACCCTCTATTTGTGGAAAATAAAGTTAGATTGCCCGCCCCCCTCGATTACTCGAAAGAGAACTTTCTTGCAACCGTTGCTCCCCAAAAAAATCTTGACCACGAAGACAAGAATATTTGGTCCTAAGAAAATTTATTTTTTTTTTATGACAAAATAGAAAAAAGGTGAGACCATTAGATCTCCAAGACCCAATTTCACATTGACAGTGAGTATCCCCCCAATACTCCTGGAACTTGTCCCCAGAATTCTTCCAAAAAAAAATCAAGTGAAGATTATTCTTATGTACTCACAACAAATTTTTTTTACTAGAATTTGACAAAACTTACAAAACTAGAATCAACCCCATCAGGTCTTACAGAGGGGGAACGAGGTTTGAGGCAAACGAAAAGATGTTAGCCTCACTGAAGTATTCCATTTTTCAAACTCTTAAAGAACACTTTTGTTGAGTTCAAACAACCCTCTTTAAAGTAAGTTAAAGAAAATGAAGAAATTTTTTGCTCAAATGATAAACGATAGTGGACAAGAATACTGTAACAAGCAAAGTCTAAAATTGAAAGAAAAACCTTCTCATTGAAAATGAGAATCTGATTGTAAATTGTTTTATCGACTCAACTGCTGTATGAAGTGGAAAAATTACGTGTCTAGCATCTGAAATGACATGTCTAAAGTCATATGAGTCAAAAACTTATTCAAACAGGAAAGGGAATACCTAAATTTGGCAATAAAGTATCGACATCTTCAAGACAAGTTTAAATAACCAATTCACAAGCATTACAGGAAAGCTCCTGATTTTAACCATTCTTAAAATCCATAATTCACGCACACAGATTAAAGAAAACGATAACGTGAATTCGATCACTTGAAAATCTAGTCGCTAGTGATGAATTATAGAAGTCGTTTGAGCTTATATCTGTATAGATGTCACTACTACTTATTGAACAAAATGATTGCGATAGAGTAGAACCTAGAAAAGTCAATACAACAATACAAAGGGACATGTATGACTCAATTAAGAATCCGCGTGCTCACACCAGTGATAATAACATCTACATTTGTTGAATGAGATTGAGAGTCAAAAAGCTCAATTGCGAAGCAAAGAGCCTTTTTTCACTAGTGACTATGTCCAACCAAAATTTTCTTGCTCCTGGCATGTATGCCATTGACGTTAAACCCATCCCTCATCCCCTTAAGAACAATAGGAGTGCTCATTTAAACTATATCAGCCATCTTAAGGAGAGTGTAGAAACGGTTAGGGAGATTGTAGAGGAAGCTAGAGTAGTTAAACCACTGGATAGTTCACTTAACTATGCTTGCCGATACACTAAGTTATCTCAGGAATTGTTAGAATGTGTGATTGGCACTTGCCCAAAAGGTTTCAATGAAAGAGATAACAAGGCTCCCTCTACCCCTGTTCCTAGGAAAAAGCAAGTTACGTTTAGTGATACACCAGGAACTTCTTCTAGCAACACACAGAAACACAAAGTGCACCAGAGAGTTCAACTGACTAATATCCCTGTGATTCCCTCTACAGGAGTAAACGATTCCACTGAAGCAAGCGGGTCAAAGCCTAGAAGCAATACAAAGAAAAATAGGATCCTGCCTGCTAAGAAGGAAGTAGAAGTACGCCTTAGGACGAATAAGTCAGTTTGGACAAAAGTGAATCCGGTTGATTCTAGCACTAGCTCTAAGCGTGTTGTAATTAATTCGAATTCTGAATCTGTGTGCAAAACTTGTAACAAACGTGTAAACTCTACAATCTTCCATATGGTATGTTCTTAACTCGTCTTTATTGACACATCATGGAAGCATATCCTTACCTCGACAATGGCATTTATGACATTGTTAATCGAGTCATGCGTCCTCTTGCTCTTTAACAAACTCGGAGACCTCAAAGTGATCGTGGCAAGGCACGCCATTCCGTCTCATCCTTATCTTCTCATCATCACGGCACGTTATCTCATCAACATGATGATGTCGAAACTTCTCGTGCAAGTACTCCATTTTCTACCACCTATCTTAACTCTCTTAATCCACTCAACTACCAAAACTACAAAATGCCTTCCGCTTCCGAACAAACTGATGAAACTCTCTTTGAACGACAAACCACCTTGCTCAACCAAATGCAAGAAATGCATAAGGAGATGCGCGGAGGTTTCAAGTCATTTGGAAACGCACTTAAAGGAGTGTTTAGCAACAAGAAGAAATGAAGACATAGGAGTGGAGTGAACTAGATGGCTAAATGTAGTTTAAGATAATTTTTAACTTGATTATGTGTATGTTATTAACAACTTGTGTGGTGATCATCCGATATATTCGGAAAGACTTATATGTTGGTTATCGTTTAGGTACTTATTTACTATGATGCTTTAAACTTTTTGTTGTTTTATTAAATCAACTAGTTATGCCATTTTGGTTTCATGATTTAATGTGTTTATTATATGTTATAAGATTAAATATGCTTATAAAACTCTATAGGGCTTGCTGCAAATAAATAACCAAAACAAAAATACCCTCACAAAAATCCTGAGAAAAATAGTTTTTCTGTGAAAAATGGGACTAACAGTGGGCGGCCCCAAAATCACAATGGCCTGTCACCCTTAATTTTAAGGGGAACCGCCCCCTATTTAAGGGACTGCCCTTAATCTAACACGGTAAAACAGTATATTTCTATACTTTTTGCCTTCTTTAACCGATATCAGCTATATTTTTGCCCAGAATGCTTGAAACAACATTTAAATACCTAAACTTATTCAAATTCATCCATTTTCCAACAAATCTCTTTAAATAAATTCTCTCAAAGGCACACACACCAATTTACTCATCTTCTTCATTCATCACAACCACCATAAACCTCTATGCCCATAACTAGACCTCTATTTCCAAAGCCTCCAAGAGACCAAAAATCAACTATCATTCACCCAAAGAATTGTTGTGGTATTAACCACAAGATGACACAAAAACTCCAATACCCAAACTTCACATTTCATCCCTAGTGCTCCTAATGCACCCTCCTAAACACCATAAACCAAAGACACCATCTACATCCTCGAATTAACTACAAACAACATACCCAAAATCACCAACTTATCAACAACCTCTTTCCCACCTAATTGGTTACTTGAACCACCAACATCCATCCCAACCTCCAAGAGTTTCTCCACCACCTCCAACTCATGAAAATGCATCAATGGACATCACTCACACCCTTTCCCCCAATTACCGACCCCACTTGATGTCCAATTGATACTCCAACACCTTGCACCACCAATTGTTGTCATGCCCAATTCCTGGAATTCTTCTTGAGGCACATGAGATTCATTTGCTGTGTTGCATTCCACAATCATACTCTCATATATGGATTGAGGATGAACTTCATATATGTTTTCATATATTGAACATATGCTCTCACAACCACCAATCATCATCCCACCACCTCCACCATCCTCCCCAAACTAAACATACTCTATGTTTAGTCTTTCAAATAATTGATCATCTACCATTTTGAAGCAAGTCCTATCGAGCTCTACTTATTCTAGGACTTTTTGTAGTTAAATTTAATATATGTCAGCCTGTTATTTTGTTATGTAGTGCATAGAGTGTTTACATACTATTTTAATCTTAATGAATGATCATTGTTGGTTGTATATCATATTTTTCTTCCTTGCTACAAGTTAGAAATATTTGTATTGTTCTAACCCATTTTATAGCCAGAAACCATAGCTCGATTCCTTGGTGCCAACTCGAAGAGGGGAGCACACATAAGGGGAGCATTTATTTCCGTCGATTTTACATACACACCTCGACGATGCGTTTTTGATTCTACAAAAAGGGGAGACATGAACACAAAACTCACTAAATACTTGTTTTAAAAATAATTTACATTTAATGAGTTAAATTTTGTAAACATCAAAAGGGGGAGTTAGTTGATAACATATCATGCCTCAAACAATAATAATATTTTTTCACAACATTCTCTTCCTTTTCTAATACATCTATCTTCTATTGTCTCTTTTGTGCTAATCTTACTTTCCTTGTTTTCTTGAACATCTTTCACATCTTATCTTTTTCATCTTCAAAGTCTTTTCTATTCTTCTTTGTCTTACTTCTCTCTTCTTTGTCTTGCTTGCACGTTTTTGATAATCACAAAATATAAAAACGTCTCAACGTAAAATTCAACGTACACAAGTTATTTAGTAGTAAATTCTCATTTCAACAATAACCTTCACTAAAGTATAAAATAAAATAAGCTTAATGGATTTTATGATCTAAGGAAAACTTTTTATTCAACCTCAAACCTTTATAAAATGTTGTAAACATGTTTATTTACTTACAAAACTTTTTCTACATTTAAAAGAAATGTTTTATTCAAAATAAACATTTTTAATTTCAAATTTTTGAACCTAAAACAGCTAGAAAAGGTCTAGTAAACATCTCCCCTTGATAGGATAAAAAAGAGGAGCGTCAGAAAGGGGCGGCCCCCTTAAATACATGGGCGGCCCCCTTAATTATAAGGGGTTCGGCACCCTATTTAACGGGCCTGCCATACAGACTCCACCTCCTTTTCATGGCCTAAAAATACTGGACTAACCCTCAATATTTTTCTCCACCTTTACACTCATGTCTTTCTGCTCAAAACATCCCACTTATCCTCTCTAAAATCCTTTGATCATTTAATCATAAAGCTTTGTTTGCAAGTGATCCAAGCTATATTCCTCAAGTGCAAGAGAAGAATACTTCCATCATCAAGTGAAGAAGTATTACACACCTTAGAGTGCATAAGCAATTTGTTGCATTCATTCACATAATTGTAAATCAATTGTATATCTTGTAAGTCTGTGTAGTACTAGATCTTGTGATCTTTGTAATTATAGTTAGATCGTTGAGATCTTACCAAAGTAATGTTAGGTAGTTGTAATATAAGTAGGGTGGTGAACTGAAGTCGCGAAGTTGTAAAAAAGTCATGAAGTTTTAAAGAAGTCGTGAAGTTATGAAGAAGTCGTGAGTTTTAAAGAAGTCGTGAAGTTGTGAAGTTATGAAAAAGTCTTGAAGTTGTGAAGTCGTGAAGTGTTTTGTGATAGATAGTTCTAGATAAGATTTAGAACTCGACATAAAGCATAGTGTCTGTAGAATATGAGTATAAGCAACGTTGTGTACGGTTTTCTTTGCCATACGGGAGTTTGTTGACATAGTGAAGAAAACTCTTGAGTTTGGTTTGATTGTTCTTACTCTTATCTCTTGTCTTACTTTATCATTTCATATATTTACATTATTTATATTGTGCAAGCATTGAATTCACAAAAAACTCAAATCTAAGTTTTACAAACATACATAAAACTTAAATTTTAAAAGAGTTAAACTATTCAACCCCCCCCTTCTAGTTTTCCACAATTGGTATCAAGAACCACGTTAAACAAGATTTTTAAAATAAATTGTATTTTAGAACTTGAATCGATCTAATGGAATCGGAAAATATTTTAGAAGGGAAATCATGCAAAGGACCACCACTATTTTGAAATGATGGATTTATTATTGGAAAAATAGATTCAAAACTTATGTGAAGTCAAAAGATCTAGATCTTTGGCATGTTATTACCGATGGTGATTTTCCTCCCATTCAATTTAATCCTGAAACTAAAAAGGATGAAATTGTATTTTTTCACAAACAAAATGATGATCTTAAAAAGAAACTTGCTAAAAATAATGAAGCCAAAATGGTAATTTATAATGTTTTACCACGAAAATAATATGAAAGAATTTTTATATGTCAAACCGTAAAGGAAATTTGAGATACTTTGTTAATCACTCATCAAAGTAATAATCAAGTCAAAGCAAATAAAATAGATCTTCTTGTTCAACAATAAAGAACCAATTCCTGATTGTCCGGAAGGAGGGAATCAATAGATAATGCTTTTGCTAAATTTAACACTATTATTACTAGTCTAAAAGCACTTGATGAAGGTTTTTCTAGCAAGAATTGTGTTAGGAAGTTTCTTAGGGCATTGCATCCTAAATGGCGCGCAAAAGTCACGGCAATTGAAGAATCAAAGAATCTAACAACTCTTTCACTTGACGAACTTATTGGAAATTTAAAAGTCTATGAAGAAGTAATCAAGAAAGACTCCAAAACCGTCAAAAACAAAAGAGAACAAAGTAGATCTATTGCCTTGAAAGCTAGAAAGGAATCTAGTGATGAAGATAGTTCAACCTCCGATAGTGAAGATGAAGAATACGCCATGGCCGTAAGAAACTTCAAGAAATTCTTCAAAAGACAAGGACGATTCGTAAAACAACCATATGAAGAAAGAAGATCATTCCAAAGACATTAAGATGACAAAAATAAGACAATGGGGGGGGGGGGGGGAAAGAAAAAAAAAAACATAGGTGGTTTACAGAGGTTGAGATCCAAATCATCTCATCGGAGAATGTCCGAAACAATTAAAATATCAAAAATCAAAGGCATCGTAATGGAGGAGCTAGGAGATAGCGACGATGAAAAGGCGGAGAAGACAAAGGACGAAAAGTGTCTATGGCTAAAGATTACCCAATTGAGGGGTTTACTTTCCGAAACGAATAATTTAAGAGATGACGCAACTCATTACTAGAGCATAATGACTCGATAATGAATATAGTAGACAATGCAAATTAGGACTAAAAGTCATGGCAAAAAATAAAACTCTAAAACAAGCTAAAAATAGAATTAGAAAATAAAGTACTAGAACTAAAAAACAAATTACCTAGTTTTAGAAAAAGGTAATGAAATAATTGAAGAATGTAAATTATGTGCAATGATCTTAACTGAAAATGTGGTGCTTTAGAAAGAAATATCTGCTAGATAAATATAATGATCGTTAGTACTCACTTAAGAAAATATTAAATTCTCAAAAGACTCCGAGATTAAATCCGATTAGGTTTTAGTTATTACCAAAGGATCACCTAGCGAAACCAAACAAGTAAAGTTTGTAAAACTCAATGAAATCTAGTCAAAAGAAAAATTGATGAGAATCAAACCCGAAAATTTAAACTGATACAAAATACAAGAAATTCCTATTGCAAGTGATTATATGTAAAATATTTTACAAACCCTTCTTAAAACCCGATCGATTTACTACACCACAATGGAGACCTAAAACTCCACCTCTGAGAATGACTAGATAAATTCCTCGTCCCTCGGTCTAAAAACAGCCTCAACCTAGGAGAGACGCAAGAAGAACAAAACTATTCTTAATCACATATTAAGAACCATTACTATCCACTTAGTTTCACTCAATGTAGAAGTTGTTCACCATGTATGTGCCAAAACCATATGCGGAAACAATAACCTCGGATACATGAAACGTTGGGGACCAAATGGCTAAGCCATCACAATCTTTGAAATGGTGTGTTATCTACAAACATTCTTTGTCTACGGACTAAAGAATTCATGACAAGGTTCCCATGAACCCTTATCATTTACATTGTGAATACATTAACGGAGATTATTCTAAAGTCTAAGGTACGTCTCACTTTTCATATTCGTAGAATATAGATTATAAGTAAATGACTATGTGTTACTATGACGATGTAGTATAACTAGTTCTTAAAAATAGTGTAGTCTCTAGAAATACCATTTGTTACTATGACGATGTAGTATAACTAGTAAATGACTATGTGTTACTATGACGATGTAGTATAACTAAAGAATTCATGACAAGGTTCCCATGAACCCTTATCATTTACATTGTGAATACATTAACGGAGATTATTCTAAAGTCTAATGAACTACTCTTTTGCGTAGATTATAGTCATTCGTCTACAAAATGGAAATCTTCTATGACCACATAGCAAACTCACATAGATGAAGAAGAGCAAGCTAGTGGTTAACAATTAATATAGAAGTAGGATTAGTCGCGCGAAGATCATAGTCGCGCGAAGATCATAGACACACTATGGATGAAACAAACTCCCTTCTACTTCACCGAATCGTTGCTCGGATCCATGTTTAACCAACATCTACGTCTATCGAAATCACTTCTTGATATCTCAACTACGTCTCACTCTGTCATTATCTCACTATCAAATTCACGTCTCAACTCAAATCCCTAAATCAATTAATTTTCTTTTCAAAGAAATTAATTTCTTCTCCTTGCAAGAAAACTCATCTCTAAGTCACCTCTCAAATTGACGTCTTGATTATCTCGTTCGAAATAGTCAAAGAAACTTTTTAATTAAACAAAAGGTTAATTAAAAATTGTCAATATTCATTCTACCAAAAACTGGCCAAAAATTGAAGAAAATTTTTTCCTCAGAAGGCGGCCCCCTTAAAATTAAGGGGACCGGCCGTGTAAATTGGGCGGCCCCCTTAATTACTTAAGGGGACCGGCCACTGGAAAAACAAACAACCCCTTTTCAGTCGAAAATACATAGCCAAACACCATTTTTTTTCTTCTTTCCTCTTCCACCTGCTGTGAACGAACCATTTTCACCAAAACCTTCAAAAATCAATCTTCAAATCATCCAAGTAACCAAAATTCGCATGGGGTAATCACTAACAAATCGATCAACAACATCTATTGTGACAAAATGCCAAGAGCCACTACCACCGATATATCCCTTACTAAATCCTACATCCCAAAAGTATCCAAAATCCCTGGCATCTCCCCTACCATTGCCAAATTCTACAAATCTATTGAAAATCGCAACATTCACGAAGGTCGTGTTGTTGATCAAGCCTACTACAAATCCAACAACTTCGAGCGTCTCTTCACAAACATTCGCTTCGATTGTATCTTTAAAATCAACAAACCGATTGTTTTGAGATTTATTTTAGACTTCTATAGTCAAGTCACGGTTCAAACCGATGAATATGGCTATCTTTTCATCTCCTTTATGATTCAACATGAATTCATAACTCTCACTCTTGCTCAATTCCGTCAAATCCTCAAAATTCCATACAATGGTCAAGCCGTTTTTACCAACGAGTGGGACCTTGCATCTCTTGAATATTCTCAAGAAACCGAGGGACCATATTCTACCAACTTTCCTACTCCTGACGATATTCGTCGACTTCTTGAATTGGAACGTGTGATGGTAGACCGTACCATTAAAAGTCAAACCGTCACTCTTACTCCAAATCAAATCCTCACCAAAGAGCTAAGCACTGGCATGAAGCAATGGGAAGAGCTCATTCGAGAGAATGTGTTCAGACTAGGAGGACATCGGGACCATCTCCCCACTTGTCTTGCTCACATGTTGTATTGTGTTGTTGCCGAAGAACAATACAATCTTGCTTACTTCTTTGTCAAAAGAATCAAATGTGCTAGAGCTAATCCAACCGCCACTCTTCCATATGGTATGTTCTTGACTCGTCTTTATCGACACATCATGGAAGCATATCCTCACCTCGACAATGGCATTTATGACATTGTTGATCGAGTCATGCATCCTCTTGCTCTTAAAGAAACTCAGAGACCTCGAAGTGATCATGGCAAAGCACGCCATTCTGTCTCATCCTCATCTTCTCATCATCATGGCATGTCATCTCATCAACATGATGACGATGATGATGTCAAAACTTCTCGTGCAAGTACTTTATCTCCTACCACCTATCTTAACTCTCTTATTCCACTCAACTACCAAAAACACGAATGCCTTCGCTTCTGAACAAACCGAATGATACTCTCTGAATGACAAACCACCTTGCCAACCCAAATGCAAGAAATGCATAAGGATATGCGCGGAATGGTTTTCAAGTCATTTGTAAAGCACTAAAAGGAGTGTTAGCAGAAGAAGAAATGAAGATACATAAGAGTGGATTGAACTAGATGACTAAATATAGTTTAAGATAATTATTAAAACTGAATATGTGTATGTTATTAACAACTTGTGTGGTGATCATCTGATATATTCGAAAAGACTTATGTGTTGGTTATCTTTTTAGGTACTTATTTGCTATGATGCCTTAAACCTTTGGTTGTTTTATTAAATTCCACAATGTTATGTCATTTTGGTTTCATGCTTTAATGTGTTTATTATATTTATAAGATAAATATGCTTATAAAACTCTATGAGGCTTGCTGCAAATAAATCACTAAAACGCCAAAAATAACACTCCAAAAAAAATCCTGAGAAAAATGAAGTTTTTCTAGAAAAATGGGACTACACATTTGGCGACCCCCTTAATTCACAAATGGTCGGCCCCCCTTAATTATAAGGGGACCTCCCCCTATTTAAAAGGACCGCCCTTAGCTTTTCTATAGGGTAAAACAATATTTTCAATGCTTTTTTCCTTCTTTTACCTAGTATCAGCTATATTTGCCCAGAATGCTTGAACAACATTTAGAATAGCCTAAACTTATTCAAATTCATATCCATTTCAAACAAATCTCTCCAATAATTCCCAGTCCAAATGCACATCACCACTTTACTATTTCTTCATTCAACATCACCACCATAAACCTCCATTGCCTACGTAGAAGCCTCTATTCCAAAGCCTCCGAGAGACCAAAAATCAACATATTTCATGTCCACCCAAAACAATTGTTTTTGGATTTAACCCAAGATGACAAAAAACTCCATCACCCAAGACTGACCAATTCAAACCCCTAGTGCTCCTATGCACCTCCAAAACACCACAACCAAAGACCCTTCTTCATACACAATGACTACAATACCCAAATCACCAACCTCATCAACATCACTTTCACCCAATGGTGTTACTTGCACCCACCTAACACCACCACCATCCAATAGTCTCCACCACCTCTAACTCATGAAAATGCATCAATGGATATCACTCTCACCCTTTCCCCAATTACCCCAATTGATATCCAATTTGATACTCCATCACCTTCACCACCAATTGTTGGTCATCCCATTCCTTGGAATCTTCTTGAGGCACATGGAGATTCATGCTTGTGTTGCATTCACAATCATACTCTCATATTTGTTTTGAGAGATGAACTTCAATATATGTTTTTATATATTGAACATATACTCTCACAACCACCAATAATCATCCCACCACCTCTACCATCCTCCCCAAACTAAACATACTCTATGTTTAGTCTTTCAAATAATTGATCATCTACCATTTTTCAAGCAAGTCCTATAGAGCTCTACTAGTTATAGGACTTTTTGTATTTTTTAAATTCATGTATTCAGCATGTTATTTTCTTAAGTATGCCTGAAGTGTGTTTTACACACCATTTTAACTTAATGAATGATCATTGTTGGTTGTATGTCATATATTTCTTCCTTGCTCCCATGTTAGAAATATTTGTATTGTTCTAACCCATTTGTACCAAGAAACCATAGCTCGATTCCTTGGTGCCCTCGAACGAGGGGGAGCACACATCAAGGGGGAGCATTTATTCTGTCGATTTTACTAGCAATCCTCGACGATGCCTTTTTGATTCAACAAAAAGGGGGAGAAATGACATAAAACTCACTAAATACTTGTTTAAAAATAATTTTACATTTAATGAGTTTAAATTTTGTAATCATCAAAAAGGGGAGATTGTTGATAAAATATAATGCCTAAAAACATTAATAATATTTTTCACCATCTTCCACGTTTTGATAATCATAATATAAAAAAACGTTCAAGCGTAAAATAAACGTAAACAAGTATTATAGTAGTAAAAATTCGCATTTCAAAACAATTACATCACTTAAAAGGTATGAATAAAATAATGCTAAATGGGATTTTATGATCAAAGAAAACTTTTATTCAACTCAAAACTTTTTTATAAAATGTTGTAAACATGTTTATAAACTTACAAAACATTTTCTACATTTAAAAGAAATGTTTTATTGAAAATAAACATTTTGAATTTTAAATTTTCGAACCTAAAACGGCTAGAAAAGGTCCAGTAAACACCTCCCCTGGATAGGACAAAAAAGAGGAGCGTCTGAAAGGGGCGGCCCCCTTAAATACATAGGAGACCCCTTAATTATCAGGGGGCCGGCACCCTATTTAAAGGGGTCAGCCATAGACTCCGCTCCTCCTTCTTGTCCTATAAATACTGGACTATTCCTCAACATTTTTCTCACCTTTTGCACTCATTCTTTCTGCTCAAAACAGCCCACTTATCCTCTCTAAAATCCTTTAATCATTTAATCATAAAGCTTTGTTTCCAAGTGATCCAAGCTATATTCCTCAAGTGCAAGAGAAGAATACTTCCATCTTCAAGTGAAGAATTATTACACCTTAGTGTGCATAGCAATCTTGTTGCATTCATATCACATATTTATAAATCAATTGTATATCTTGTAGTTGTGTGTAGTAGCTAGATCTTGGTGATCTTTGTAAGTATAGTTAGATCGTTGTGATCTTACCCGTAGTGGTTAGTTATTGGATATTAAGTAGTGGTGGTGAAGTGAAGTCGTAAAGTTGTGAAGAAGTCATGAAGTTTTAAAGAATTCGTGAAGTTTGGAAGAAGTCGTGAAGTTTTTAAAGAAATCGTGAAGTTGAGAAGAAGGTTTGTGAAGTGTAATGCAGTCGTGAATTGTGAAGGTCGGAAGTTGTGTTGTGATAGATTGGTTCTAGCTAAGATTAGAACTCGACATTTAGCTTAGTGTCGTAAATTGATATAAGCAACGTTGTGTACGGTTTTCTCCGCCATAAGGGAGTTTGTTGACATAGTGAAAAAAACTCTCGAGTTTGGTGCTCGGGGAGTAGAGTAGGGCGAAGAGGTGCTTCGTTACTGAACCACTATAAATCCTCGCGTTGTGGTTTGATTGTTTTTTACTCTTATCATTTCATATATTTACATTGTTCATATTGTGCAAGCATTGAATTCACAAAAAGGTCGAATCTAAGTTTTACAAACATACATAAAACTTAAATTTAAAAAGCGGTAAACTATTCAACCCCCCCTTTCTAATTTTCTATAATCTTTTAATGATTTTGGTACTAGAAAACATTTTAATACTAAGAAAATTAAACTAAATTTTAATACTAGAATTATAATAAACAATTAAACTACGAGAATTATGCCTGTGGAATCTAAAATAATCAGATAGACTCTAAGATCGTTTAAGCTTGAGACGGGTTAAATCTCATCTAGGATTATAAACATCAAAGATTAACAATATGCACCGGAATAATAACAATAGGAACAATGATGTTTAACAAGGTTTTATTATTCATACGTTTCCATCAAGCCCTAATTCTAGATGATCAATTCTAGAACGGTTACAATCTAACAGTGATCAAAGATCCTTGGGGATACACACAACTTCTAGGCGTCTACTTAGAGAACTTACGCCTAGAACTCACACACCTTTAGTCGAATACATTTTTTGTGCACACAAAACTATGTGTCTATGATCTCTTTATATAGGAAGAGATCAAGACTTACAAAGGAAGATAAACATTAGACAAGTAAATCTTTTAAATATTCAGAGAATATCTTCTGTTATCTTTATCTTCTTAAGGAGATCTTCCAGAATCTACATAATTCTCCACCAGCTTGTAGAATTCTTTAATAACAATTTTATTCCTTTTGTTTCATTCTTTTATTTATTTTGTCTCATCAAATCAAGAATCCCAACAATCTTCCCCTATTTAATGATGACAAAACAAACAAAGTTGTGTACGAACTTCATCATAAAGCCAAAGCTTCCCTTGAAGTTGAGATGTAATCATCTCCCTGAATGAAACAAAACTTCCCCTTAAGTAGATTCCCCTATGTACCATGCCACACCAAGGATCTATAAGTTACCAAATGTACCTGTTAAATCCTTCTTCCCCTTTTTGTCATAATCTAATAGGGGACTTGTGAATATAAGCAACTTTGATCTTGACCACTACAAACCAATATCACACTTCTAATCCAAGCCTTCTAATTCCTCAAATTACCCACCATTAAGTACAATAAGAAAAATAAACTTGAGTAATAGAAACTCACACTAGCAGTAGTAATAATGATTAGTTGTAGTAAAAACCTTCACCTCGATGATGCATGTAAATGGTTAAACATTTTAACAATAAGCTTCCCCTGAAACCCATATGTTAACCATTTCTTGAATCTTCAATTCTGTAGGCTCTATGTAATGATTACTGATGAAGAAAATTAAGTATAACGAACTTGATGTAGAAGTAGAACAACCCAAACTTGTGTCTTATATCTTGTACTATCCACATGACGTCAAACTTATAAATAAATCTGTGAAATATAAGTAGACCGCAATCTCTTGACAAAAATCCTCATCTTCTATGAGACACATAACCAAAGTGATAGCAAATGTGAGCATTGAGCACCATAAGTTAGATCACATACCTTTGCTAGATTTGTCAAGTCTTCGTCACATCGTTTCTAAGCACGAACAAGTTATCTTTGAAGTGTAACACCCACTTTAAGATATGATAAGAACACGCATCCGTGAAACTCCACTTCAATGTCAAATAGGTGATAAATAACTTTCTTCATAACAAATTCTTCCATAAATCCCAAAAATAATAGCCATAAATCGTTTAAGGTCATTTAAACCAAATCCAAAAAAACTTTCTTCCTGTGTGTGTTGTCCAATAAACCAACCGATAATCAAAACTCGTCTCTGTCCAATATCGGTAAGTGCTAACAGTTGTAATATATTCGAGCAGTATTAACATTCCATCGCAGCAGTACTAACTATTTAAATAAGCAGTACTAAGTAATTACCAATTAGCAACACTTTTTCTGTCACAAAACTGTCACGAATCTGTCACTAATGTGCATTCTCCTTCTTCCCATAGCATTTAGCGACACTTTATCTGTCACTAATCTGTCGCTAATTCGTCACTAATTTGTATACTCCTTCCTCCTTAGCTTTTAGTGACACTTTTTAGTGTCACTAATCTGTCACTAAAGTGTCACTAATCTAACAGTAGTAACAAATAAGCTGGCAGTACTAATATAAAGCAAGCAATACTAATGTTGTATTGACAGTATTAACTTATATTTGAACCATGAAACAAGACAAACATTTCTTATCATTACTTGAAACCAAGTTGCCATCACGCAACCTATTGAACACACCTGCTACTGCTCCTTTTTTGATATCATTCTCACCTGTTAAGAACTGTCAAATACGTTATAGATAACAAGATCCTGTCATAGTATAGTAGCAACACCAAGTTCTAGCATATTTTAAGGCTTCGCCATTTATAACCATAATAATATTGACCTTAGCAGTAAGATTATGTAGAGATAACCCATTATGCAACTTGGCAAAACACTCAAACAAACCAACTAACAGCAGCATTAACTTATATAGCCAGCAATACTAATGTTGCATTAGCAGTACTGACACACTAACTGGCAGTATAAAGTATAAATGAACCAACAGCAGTAACATTCATTACCTTCATAACACAGGACCATGCGTTAATTACACAAATCCCACATTAACCATGAACAACGACATCCCAAAAACTTCTGGGTATTCTTCTCCTAAATATTCATACAATACAACCCCGAGATGACATATAAGTTGTTCTTCCTGGCAATGTTCCATCGCCACTGCAATTCTCAAAGTTAGATCTGCTATCTAGAATTCATTTATGTTGAGGCCTTGCTGTCATTAATCAATTAACCACAATTATAAACCTTGTTAGGGGCCTGCTAATGCTCTAGAATTATGCATCAATCGTTCTCACTAGGGTTCATCACCAATCAAAAGATTGACTCGCCAAAGCTAGTAGAAACAAAAATATCTCGGCATCTTGAATCACCATGCTGCTAATATCATAAACTTTTCTGTTTTTATTGAATTAGGGTTTGCAAAACCCAAATCACATCTAATCTACTCAAAACTCCAAAAACAGAAAAAAAAATTAATCTTCTTTTCTTCAAAACACGACATCAAAACAACCTTGTAGATCCTAGATATCATTAGCCACGAGGCTCTAATACCACCTGATAGAATCTAATAACCTGATAGGTTCTTTGATCGTTTATAGCTCGGGGTTGTTTAGACCTCATCTAGGATCATGATAACAAAGATAATAACATATATGCACAGCGGAATTAAACATAAGAACAATGTTATCATCAACAAGGTTTTTCTTCATTATCATTCACTCCAAGCCTCAATTCTACTTTGATCAATAGTAGAACAGTTACATCAATAAACTGTAACAGGAATCATAAGATCCTTGAGGCTACACCACACAAACTAGACGTCTACATTTTCCCTTGGGATACACACACACGTTTTTCTGTGTATATTCAACTACATGACCTAATGTCTCTTTATATAGTAGAGATCATCTAGGTTTACAAAGGATAAGAACAAATATAATTAGGAAACAAATAATATCTTCCTAACTTTTATCTTTATCTTCTATATCTTTTATCTTCTTAAGGAGATCTTTTAGAATCTTCAAAATCTTCCATCTTTTGAAGAATTCTAGCTTTACGTTTAAGTCCTTCTTGTTTCATTCTTTTATTTATTTTGTCTCGTCAAATCAATAATTCCTAACAAAAACTAACAAGATAAGATATAATAGGATCACAACGTAAGCTTGAGATTAAAGAGATCACGATCATACCAAACACTTATTTATTATCATAACATCATTGAGTAGTCATGAGAGATTTAGCCTGTCATGGCTAAGGAGTTCATAACAAAAGTAGACTTAACATAAACTTCCATTATTTCAATAACTAAGTTGACAACTGTCTTCGTTCTTGATCGTTAGATCTTTATTCTTCAAAGGTAGTGGTGTTTTTTGGTGTTTTTTTATGGATGAGTGACAAAAGGATTGGTGTGTGTGTGTGTAGAAGAAGATTTGTAGAATGAGAGAGGAGTAGGCGGAATGAATTGAAAGTGAAATTTCGTCCTCTATTTATAGGCTGGATTTGGGTGAAAAGTGCCACGCACACAAAAAATTGTGCGGCGCACTTGGTGATTAAATGCGATAGTATTAAATGCTGATTGAAGAAGTGCGACACACTAGGTAATATGTGCGGCGTACTTAGTGTGTTAATGCATTTGCATTAAATTCTTCATTTATTTCTTTTCATCAGATGGAAAGTGCGGCGTACTTAGGTATAAGTGCGGTGGTTTTCGGTTATATACGTAAGTGCGGCGTACAATAGTGGAGTGCGGCTCACATCTTGTACTTTTAGCTTGAAATCTTTTCTTCTCTTTGTATTTGTCTTTCAAAGTGCGTAATTTCTTAAGTTTTAGTTAGTAGTGTCTTCAAGTGAACCTGCAAGCAATTTAGACTATTAAGTATCGAAAGTTCACGAGAAATGATAAAATATATACAAATAACGCCATAGAAAACATGTATAATTTGGGCGTTATCAAATCCCTCCACACTTAGCTTATTGCTTGCCCTCAAGCAATCGAAGCGAGAAAATAAAATCATTTATCGTGACGTGGAGAAAATTGGATTTTATAAGAGATTGCACATTAGGTAACTTTTCAGGCATAGACATATAACATAGCACCTCGCATAGGAATAGTGTTTGGTTTTTTTTAATTCACTCAGCCACTCAGGTAGGGTTGTATATTTGTAAGACACTCAATTTGCACAGACATAATCTAGACAGCTACTATAGGCTTGTACTTAACACATAAACCTAACCGAAGGGCGGAACTTGGTATTTGGAGCGGATACAACTTTCATGTGCCGAACATAAGCCTTTATTTCTCTAAACGATTATAACACATATTTTTTTACTTTTCTCTTTTTTTTTCTTTTTTTTATTATGATGATAATTAAGGCTTGACACATGACTTCTTCAATCAATTTTCAGATACTTCAGCAACATAGCATTTAAGGAATCGCTTGCAATAACATAGCCTTGCGGGATACATTACATGTGATAGGCTTCGGTCTAGTAAATGATGATTAAGCATAAGTTCTAGAGCTTCTAAATTACCGGCTCTCTCAAATATAATTATCAACCAATACCAATGTTCCAGAAAAGGCGACAAAGACCATACATACACATCCGTAATGACGGAATAGACACATATGACTGCAATCAAACCTTAACTCGAACAAGCTAAAGGCATCAATTATCTTAGGTACCAAAGGTGGATACCCGAATAAAGGCTTAGATTTCTCACAATTTAGTGGATTGGGGTGTGCTAGCTATAATGTCAATCCGGTTAGATTTGCCTTACTAAGAGCATTTTCTACTTTTGAAGCATATATAATTAAGATTTTTCATAAAATATCAGCTAAATTTTTTTTAACAGGGCAAACATAGAGGGATATGATTAATTTTTCCTATTTGGCTCCCCTCCACACTTAAGTTGAACATTGCCCTCAATGTGATAACTGATAATAGAGATAAAATAGAGAAAATTAAGGGAAAATGGTACTTCCCGGGGCATAGAGAAATGCATAGCTGAGGTAGAGCTATCTTGAGCATACGTCGTAATTTTCCATATCTTCGAGCTAAATTACCTGCATAAGAGTAAATATACAAAAGCACACAAAAAGAAAATATTTTTGTTTTTTTAGAAAATAAAAAAATTAGTAGAAGAAAGGAGGAGGAATCTTCCACACTTAAGTGAATGCTCGGGTGGCCTCCCGAGAAGCGCTTAATTTTTAAGAGAGTCGTTAGCTAGACTTTATTTCGGGAGTTATATAGTTTGGGAAAAAAGGGAGTGTTGATTACCGTTGGGTTATGTCTTCCTTCGTGATATTGTTTGTGTCGGTAGGCCATTGAATCTGATAAAGTATTTCATCTTTTCCATAAAAGTTCAACATATCGGAGATATTGATGTTTCACTATATAAGGGTCCTAACCATAGGGCATCTGTGGTTTGGTTGTTTAAATTTATACTTTGAGTGAAATAGCAAGACTTTATTTCCTTGTATGATTTCCTTTCTCATTCTTATTTTTTTGGCATTCCAGACTTTGGTTCTTTCCTTGTATAGATGAGAGTTTTCATAAGCTTGGTGTCTAAGTTTATCTAACTCGTGTAACTAAAACATTCTTTTCTCACCAGCAGCGATGAGATCTGGGTTGCAATTTTTCAGTGCCCAGTATGGCACGGTGTTCATATTGCCAAATGGTAGTGGCGTTTATTCCTATATTAGAGTTTGTAGGGTATGGTACTGGTAGGTGTTTTGTAAGCAGTGCGAAAATCCCACAGAGCGTCATCAAGTTTTCTTGACCAAATAGCAGGATTGTCTTTAACAGTTTTTTCAAGAATTCTTTTAAGAGCTCTGTTCGTGTTCTCAACTTGACCACTAGTATGAGGGTGATATGATGTATAGAAACGATGTTTAACTCCATATATTTTCATTGTCTTTTTCATTATTTTGTTGCAAAAGTGAGTACCTCGGTCGTTGATTAGAGCTTTAGGCATTCCAATATGGCAGAATAGTTTCTTCAAGAAAGTGATAACCATTCGGGCATCGTTGGTTGGTAAAGCTTGAGCTTCGGCCCATTTAGATACGTAATCAACAGCGACAAGAATGTATTCAAATTTATGTGATTTTGGGAATGGCCACATAAAATCGATACCTCATAGATCGAAAATTTCACATACTTGAATGTTGGTTAAGGGCATCTCATCACGTTTTGATATATTTTATGTCTTTTGGCATGCTTCGCAAAGGCGAACTAGAGTATGAGCTTCTTTTATGATTGTAGGCCAGTAAAATCCTAAATCTAGGACCTTTTTAGCAGTTACGTTTGGTCCATAATGTCCACCAGTAGGTCCATGGTGACATTGATCTAAAATGGTTTGGGTTTCTGGTCCAGATATACAGCGTCTGATCATACCGTCAGAACATACTTTAAAGAGGTAGGGTTCTTCCCAAAAGTATTGTTTAAGGTCAGATAAGAATTTGTTCTTTTGTTGCTACGTCATTCCTTTTGGTATAATATCAGCTACCAAGTAGTTTGCAAAGTCTGCGAACCATGGTTCATCTTTGGTGTTAATTTCCATAAGGGTTTCTCCAGGAAAGTTATCATCCACTTCACTGTCATCACTTATTTCTTAATTTTCAATCCGGGACAAGTGATCGGCAGCGACATTTTCTGTACCTTTTATATCCTTGATTTCTATATCAAATTCTTGTAAGAGTAGTATCAAACGAATAAGGCGTAGTTTTGCATCTTGTTTTTTAAACAGATGTTTAAGAGCTGAGTGATCAGTGTGAACAATAGTTTTTGATAGAATAATATAGGATCTAAATTTTCCGAATGCAAAAACTACAGCCATAAGTTCTTTTTCGGTTACAGTGTATTTTTGTTGAGCTGGATTAAGAGTTTTGCTTGCGAAATAGACCGGGTGAAAGTTTTTACCATCTTTTTGACCTAAGACAGCTCCAACTGCAAAATCACTTGCATCACACATAAGTTTAAAAGGAAGATTCCAGTTTGGGCTTTCGATTACAGGAGCACATGTGAGTTTCTCTCTTAATAATTCGAATGCTTTTTGACATTCATCATCGAATCCAAATAGAGCATCTTTTTCAAGCAGCTTAGTTAGAGGTCGGGCAATTTTTGAGAAATCTTAATGAAATGTCGGTAAAAACCGGTATATCCAAGAAAGCTTATAATACCTTTGATATTAGTAGGGGGTGGAAGTTTTGAGATTACGTTGATTTTTTTCTTTGTCGACTTCAAGTCCTGCGCCAAACACCTTGTGTCCAAGCGCAATCCTTTCTTTGACCATGGAGTGACATTTTTCCCAATTAAGGACAAGAAGAGCATCTTTGCAACTCTGGAGCATTTTATCGAGGTTGTTTAGGCATTTGTCGAAAGAGTCTCTAAAGACGGAGAAATTGTCCATGAATACTTCGACGGATTCTTCGATCTTAAATTTTATGTGCTATGTGGTATATATTCGTATATGGCTTACGCAATCGATTATATCGATGAATGTGGCCGGATTTTTTAGGACGAAGGAGCCTTATATGAATATATAACATGTTTAATTATAAGATAATTAGAATCATAATTGATATTTGCATGACTTAATTGTTAAGTGTTGTTTTTTTTAAATAAGTGTTATGTGAATTAGTTTTATGTTTATATTGTTTTTATTTTAAGTTCGGACTTGTGAGAAAATAAAAGGGTTTTTTTGAAAAAAATATAGTTACATGACTAATTATTATGAAATCAGATTTATTATGGACTATTTTATAGTTCATAATGTGTTTTTCAAATTAAAATTATTATTTTTTATCAATGACGTATTTTGCAAAAGTACTACTTATTTGCAAGGATAAGGTTCGGGGAGACTCATCAAGACTTCGGTCTTGTAGATACCATTACCCTAAAATACCTGACTATGCTGTAGTTTCCTTAACTTGCATACTATTTAGAAAGTCGCAAATGGTCTAGGGTTTAAATGGTTTTTAACCATTCTTTAATTTTTTCCCCCGATAAAACATAAAATCTTTAAGTTTTAAAAACACGTTGAATCGTCAATTTTTTAAAAGGTAGAACTATTTATACATTAGATGTATAGAAAATAGGTGATACCGTAATAAATAACTCAATGAGTAAAGTTTTTATTAAAACCTATGATACGAAGATGTATGCATGCTTCTTCGTACATATTTGTCATGACAAATATAATACCTTTTTAAATAAGTTATTGCCATCCAATTTGAAAGAACACTTAATGCCTTTACTATGCGTTGAGACGTAATGTAATTGTAATCCCAAGGTGATTAGACACTTTTACGTGAGACTTAGTGTTTACATAATCATAGTTTTTGATTGGACGACTTAATCGGTTTAGTGGTGAGACCTTAAACTTGAGGCATAGATGGGATAAAACATGCTTACTAGTATATTATTGTAATAAAGTAAGTCCCATAAGGTTCTAGGAATTGCACCGATGGCAATTATTGATCGTCAACTACCTTTTGAATACACCATCACTAGCAGATCAACTGATGTGGTGGTGGTATGTCAAGTAGGGTCCTAGCCTTTAGAAAAATAATTGTTTATTTGATTAAATATGGGTAGTTAATTTTCTTCAAGGAGTATTATCGAAAATACTAAATACTTGAACTTATATGTTTTGTAGATGGCACTACATGTTCAAAACATAAACCATTCGGCTTTCAGGTCGATTTTGAAAGAGAAAAACTTTCTAGAAATAATTTCAATAACTGGTTTCGTCAACTTAAGTTAGTCTTGAGAGTTAAAAAGAAAATGTTTGTCATTGAACAGCCTTACCACGACTCTTGCTGTTGATTCTGATGCACAAGTGCTTTCGCAATGGAAATGCAGTTTTAAGATGCATATAAAGGTTGCATGTCCCTATACTTGGGAATATGACTCCTTGAACTCCATAGACAAATTGAAAACTCCCTCAACATATGACATAGAAATTTAAAGAGGAGTTTAAAACTATGTTTGATCAAACAACTGGAGTGGAGAGGTTTGACCTAATCCAAACTTTCCATGCTTGCAAACAAGAGGAGGGTAAACCAGTTGCTGCATATGTTCTTAAGATAAAAGGATATGTAAACAACTTGAACATTTTTTCCCCCTTGTTATGTCTACACCACAAGATCTTAGTGTTGGTTTAATCTTGAATGGCCTTACTAGTGATTTTGCTGGATTTGTGAGAAATTACAATATGCATAACATGGGGAAGACAATTAGTGAAATTCATGCTTTGCTTATTGAGTATGAAAAAGGTTTACCTAAAAAGGCTGAAACACCACAAGTAATGATGATTAAAAGTGGTAAAATCCAGAAATCCAATAAGAAATCGCTTAAAGCTAAAGGCAAGGGTAAAGCTAATGGCAAGGGAAAGGATAAACAAGTTTATATCCCTAAGCCTAAAAACCCTAAACCTTCTGCTAAAGAGCACCCTGCTAAGGATGAACACTTGCCACCACTGCAAGAGGGGGTCATAGAAAAGGAATTGCCTGTTTATCCTTGCTGAGTTGTTGAAGAAAAAAGAAGCAAGTTTGCACTGCCAGCTTTCTTCAGGTAATCTTCACAATAAATTATTTTTTCTTTCCCTAACAAATCCTGGGTGTATGACACTGGTTGTGGTACTCACATTTGTATTACAAAACATGGGTTTAGAGAAGCAAGAAAGCTAAAACAAGGAGCACTCTATTTGTACACGGGCAATAGTGTTCGTGCACAAGTACAAGCTATAGGAAGTTTTAACTTAGTTTTGCCCCTAAGGGCCCTTGTGATTTGTTTAGACAATTGTCATTATGCACCTTCTATTACTAGAGGTGTTGTTTTAGTTCATCGTTTGGTAGTAAATAGATTTGTCCAATGTTTTACGGATTTTGGAATTTCAGTTTCTAAGAACAATTTTGTTTATTTTAATTCTATTCCTAGTAATGGTATTTATAAAATTGATATGCATAATCTTGTACCAAATGATAATTCTATTTATAATGTTAGCACTAAAAGAGCCAAACATAATTTGGACTCTACTTATCTATGGCACTGCCGTCTTGCTCATATAAGCAAGAAACGTATTGAAAAGTTGCAACAAAAAGGGCTTTTAAAATCAACAAATGATGAGTCATTTGATCAATGTGTATCTTGTTTATCGGGCAAGATGACAAGGAAATCGTTTCCACGTCGACTCGAAAAGGCGACTGATCTTCTTGGAATAATACATACTGATGTGTGTGGTCCACTTAGACATGTGTCAAGGCAAGGTGCTAGCTACTTCATTACATTCACGGATGATTATAGTCTTTATAGTTATGTTTATCTTCTTAAACATAAATATAAGGTCTTTGAAATATTCAAGGTGTTTAAGAATGAAGTGAAAAATCAACTCGGGAAGACAATCAAGGCTTGTCACACCCCGTCATAGGCTGAAACACGGGAATGCAACGTAACGATCAATCATAACACAAGATACAAAATAGAGAAAATCTAAAATGCATAAATGATAAGTGTCATGACGACCATCAACCTCAATACAACCTTAAGTGATGTCCCAAGTCAAGAACACAGCACATAGTCGCCAATTATTACAATCTTAAACCATCGCATGGGTCCATATAATCTTATCCTCAATCCTCAAGAAACCAAATTCATAACAAACATCAAAATGCAAGACTTCTCAAACAAGATTCCTACGGGATTCTCTAAAAGTCTGCTACAAGCACCTCACTTTAACGATCATTAACTTCACCTGAAAATGATACTCGAAAACATCAACAATAATGTTGGTGAGCTCGTAAGTTTGACTCAAAACCCAGTCGTTGTGCCAATCTCTCAAACAGTTGGACAATTGTGCTATATGACAGTGAATATATATAGAACAATCAAGAACCCATGACTTAGCATCCCCGTTAATCATGTACCAAGACCTAGCATCCCCGCTAGTCTTATCACCAGCGCATACCAACGCTCTTAGGGTCGCAACCCCGATGACATACCACACTTAAAGACTACTAGCTAGAGTATGTTTGGGGTGAAGAACCACACAGAAAGATCACACAACAAAGCGTACCAACACATATCATTCACATAGCAGTCATAAGCACATTAATTGTCTCAAAAACAAAACCACGTTTTGCACAATTCAAAAAACAATTCAAAACACATTTGAGTATCATTTTCCCCCAACAGAAAAACAGTAAAATGGGGCTACGAGAACTCACCTCAAGCAAGTCTTTAGCAACCAAATCTCAATCACACAAGCAAATGCAACGACGTCCGCACACGACCTTGTCCAGTTAATGTCTCATTTTAATCATTCATTTCCAAAAACAGTTTTCCATGTATGATGCATAGAGATTAGATGCTTGTTGTATGGTAATCTTAAACGTTTTAGTGGTGTGATGGTTGACTACTTAACTCCAAAAATACCACATCAAAATCCATATCTTAGTACAATATACTTATATTTATACTATTTAGCAAAATAGATAAGTAACATAAGTAAATATTTATAAAAAATACTTATAAATATATCTCGATAAGTCCATTCGGTACACCTAGTTACCATAAATATCATCTTATACTTTACGAAATGAAACTGTTATGTTTGCTAAACATTTTAGAAAGGTTTCGTGAAAAATTATATTTTTCGTCTTTTAGTCGACTTATTAAAATAATAAAATAATAATATTTTATTATTAAAAATAAAAATCATGTTTTAAGTAAAAATTCTAAGTATAGACTTTTTATGAAATTTCGGCATGACCCGTACGTTTAAATGACATTTCCCAATGTTTTTTAAACCTCAGTTTCTGAAAAAGTTCTATTAATTTTGGACGGGACGGGGTTTGCCCGGAGCCAAATTCCAATTCAAGGCTGGTGGTGAACGGGGGGGTTTTTCTAATATCACTCCAAGATACTTGTCTCAAAACACTTTCAATATTACATCACAAGTATATTTTGCTTCCCAAAATTCGTCAAAATCCTCAAAACGACTAGTTAACTCTTATTGGACTTTAAGGCCCAACAATGGTCCATTAAGGTTTTCATGTATCCAATATACATTCTAAGCCCAAACCAAGGTCCATTAGTATACATAAGCTCAAATCAATAAGCAAATAAGTAATTTGGACCACAATAAGCCATCTAATAAGTCACGGCTTATTGATTGCTTATTAGGTCGTGAGCCCATAAGCTCCAAAATATATTTATTAAGCAAAAAAATAAGCTAATAAGCTACGTATCGCATTTGGTTATCACCATAAGCTAATAAAATATTCCACAAAATACGACATACTAGGGTAATAACCAAAAATACCCTTCTTGTATCTTCCCCTTTTTGCCGTGAGCTATTAAGCCCAAAATAAGCTTATTCGAACCTACCAATAAGCCAAAATAAGCTATATACAAAATAAGCTACATAGCAAATATATGTTTTTCAACCATCACGACCACAATATCAAAACTAAAAAACCACTATTTTCTTTCCTTTTATATTCGAACCAAACGCACCATAAATATCCATTTTATAAATTTTTCGCTTTCGATTTTTAACGATTGGGCCGTACAAATAACATCTATGCATCACTAACAACCCAAAAGAACAAGTAAAATTTAAATTTGAAAGACTTACAAAAATAGTCTTCAAAAATTTATTTCGATGCAAACCGGACAACCCAAACGTTGTTTAAATGCTAACCCGAGCACTAGAATCAACCGCAAGTACCCAAACTCTCATTTTTTTTATCAAAGTTTCAAAAATTATTTGTGTGTGTGTGTTGCCTAGTTCGGACGCAAGAGAGGAGAGAAAGAAAAAGATGTGTGTGTTTTGATTTTCAAAATACCATGTAGTGTGTGTGTTTTAGATGGATACAAAAGACCTATGTACGAAGTTAGGACATACTTAGCTAAAATTAAGCCATCATGTCCCCTTGCTTCATCTAGAACCGGTCAAGGCATCCTATGCCCCCGGGTGTCTTTGTTTTCGTGTCGGGATCACTTAAAAACTCATAAAACTCAACCGTAAATTATTTCCCAAAGTTACTTAACATTTTTATTCACTTTGAAAATACTTTTCCAATAACTTAGAGTATTTGCTTGACATATTTTCATATCAGACCTCCCAAAAATCGTTTTGGACATTAACGGACGTGTCGGTACTCGTTTTTTTGGCATTTCTCAAATTTCATGGGTCAACCACCCGGAATATGAATAACCCAATAATAACCTCTAAAAAGGATTATTATACACGATAAACCATCAATTACCATGATTCTCATAAAATCACCACCGTCAACACGGTATAATATTCTAAATAACTGACAAACGTCGAATAGTCAAAGGACTAAATTAGAATATTCAAATCACAAAAGGGGCGAGGGTTAAATTATACCCCCCTTAAAAGAATTTCACCCTCGAAATTCAACTACTTATCAGTACTAAACAGATGCGGGTACTTAAGTTTCATCTGATCCTCACGTTCCTACGTGAATTCAGGTCCACGTTTCAAATTCCACTGAACCTTGACGATGGCAATTCTACTCCACTTCAATTTCTTGAACTCTCTCTCCAAGATTTCCACAGGCTCCTCCACGAAATTCAAGTTAGCAGTATTGGATCAGCCAAACACTTCTTAAGGTTCGACATGTGGAACGTGTCATGAACACCGTTCAACTCCTCAGGCAAATCTAACTGATAGGCCACCGGGCCTACCTTATTAATGATCTCAAAAGGTCCAACAAATCTAGGTGCTAATTTCCCTTTCTTCGCAAAGCGTACCACACCTTTCCAATGCGACACTTTGAGCAAGACATAGTCACCTACACTAAACTCTAAAGGCTTCCTCCTCTTATCCGCATAACTTTTCTGACGATCACGCGCAACCTTAAGTCTATCCTTAATCTGCGAGATCTTCTCAGTGGTCTCTTGCACTAACTCAGGTCCTATCAACTGACCCTCTCCAACCTCAGCCCACATAATCGGGGAACGACATTTTCTACCATACAAAGCCTCAAACGGTGCACACCTCACACTAGAATGATAACTATTGTTATATGAAAACTCAACTGATGGAAGATGAACATCCCAACTTCCCCCAAAGTCTAGGACGCATGCTCGTAAGCATTATTCCAAAGTCTGAATAGTCGCCTCACTCTGACCATCGGTCTTGAGGAGAGGAAGCCGATACTAGTCTAACCTGGTTCCTAATGCCTCTTGCATTGACTGCCAAAACCTCGACATGAACCGACTATCATGATCATATATGATTGAGATCGGCACACTATGGCTAGCAACAATCTCATTCAGGTACAACCTAGCCAGTCTATCAAAATGAGCAGACTTAGTTAATCGGTTCATAATGACCCAGGTTGTGTCATGCCCACTACTAGTCCTAGGCAACTTAGTCACAAATTCCATTGCTATCCCTTCCTATTTCCATTCCGGAATTTCAGGTTGCTGCAGCAAGCCAGACGGCCTATGATGCTCAGCCTTAACCTTCAAACAAGTCAAACACTTACTAACATATACAACTATGTCCTTCTTCATACCCGACCACTAATACCTATCTCTAAGGTCATAATACATCTTATCCGCTCCTAGGTGTACATAGTACTTCGACTTATGGGCTTCGTCCATTATCAAGGTTCTCACATCACCCTTCAAAGGGACCCATATTCGATCCAGATAATACAACACTCCATCATTCCTAAGTTCAATCATCTTATCTAAACCTTTCTGCAATCTCGCAGACTCATCAGACGCCTCTTTATGATCCGCTAGTATCCTATCCTTGATACTCGACTGAAGGGTCATATTCATAGCTTTAACTCTCTTAGGTTTCACTCTCTCTTTCCTACTTAATGCATCAACCCCCCACTACCTTCGCCTACCAGATGGTACAATTACAGGCAGAATCACTAAACAACTCTATCCAGCGATGTTGTTGCATATTTAACTCTTTCTTACTAAAGATATGCTGGAGACTCTTATGATCCTTATATACGACACTCTTTGTCCCATACAAATAATGTCCCCAAATCTTAAGTGCAAACACAACCGCACCCAGCTCCAAATCGTGGGTGGTATAATTCTTCTCATGAATTTTTAACTGCCTAGATGCATAAGCTATCACCTTACCTCTTTGCATCAACACACAACCTAATCCTAGGCCAGACGCATCACAATACACCACAAAATCTTCTGATCCATCAGGGAGAGCTAGAATAGGTGCATTACATAACTTATCCTTCAAAGTTTGAAATGCATTCTTCTGCTCCTCACCCCAATCGTAGGTCTTAATTTTCTGAGTCAAGACAGTAAGTGGCTTAGCTATCTTAGAAAAGTCCTCAATGAATCTACGGTAGTACCCTGCCAATCCTAAGAATGAACGAACCTCAGCCAGAGTTCTAGGGGCTTTCCAATTCTTAACAGCTTCAATCTTACTAGGGTCTACATGAATACCATCTCCATTAATCACATGTCCTAGAAACTGTACTTCTCGCAACCAGAATTCACACTTAGAAAACTTAGCATACAGTTTCTATTTCTTAAGCAATTCTAAGACTAGCCCTAGGTGCGCTTCATGCTCCTTTCGGGTCTTAGAGTAGATTAAAATATTATTAATGAACACTATCACAAACTTGTCTAGATACGGCCTACATACTCGGTTCATTAGATCCATAAATACCGCTGGTGCGTTAGTCAAACCAAAGGGCATTACTGTGAACTCGAAATGTCCATAACGAGCTCTGAACGCAGTCTTTGGAATGTCACCCTCATACACTCTCAGCTGATGGTATCCGGACCTAAGATCTATCTTAGAGAAGTATTGTAATCCTTGAAGTTGGTCAAATAGGTCGTCAATCCTAGGGAGTGGATAACGATTCTTAATGGTTAACTTGTTCAGCTCTCTATAGTCAATACACATCCTAAAGGATCCGTCCTTTTTCTTAACGAACAATACCGTGTCTCCCCTTGTCGAATGAAACCTTTGTCTTGGAGTTCTATGAGTTGACCCGACAACTCCTCCAATTCAGAAGGTGCCAAATGATAGGAAGACTTTACAACCGGTATTGCTCCAGGGATTAACTCAATCTGAAATTCGAATTCCTAAATAGGCGGCAATCCAGATAGGTCATTCGGAAATACCTCGAGAAAATCTCTCACTACCACTATCTCTTCTTGTTTTTGTTCTTTAGTCCTAGCACTCATCAACTGTCTCACCTTCTCTTTTGGTTTCTCTCCTAATACTCTAAGCACCTTTTCATCTAGTAGTGGTATCTTAACTACTTCTCATGACAAATTATCTCAGCCTTATGGTCAGACAACTAATCCATTCTTATGATCACATCAAAGCTCCCACTTCCAAAGGGTATCAAGTTAATGTCAAACACATAACCTTCTATTTCTAATTTGCACCCCTTAATAACCTTATCAATCTCTACTAGCTATCAACTGGCTATCTCAATCTCATAACAGAAATCTAAATAACTGGGCTCTATGCCTAACAGAGGTATAAAGGTAGTGGAACGAAGCTATAGTCGGCACTAGAGTCAAACAAGGTAGTGGCATAATGATCGTTTAGAGTAAACATACCCGTCATGATGTTCAGGTCCTGGCGAGCCTCCTCTGATCCCAAAATGAATGCCCAACCTCTTCCCTGATTCCCTTGGTTCCCACGACCCTGACCCCTATTAACAGCCACGACTTAGTTTTGATGGTTTCCCTCTAGTCTCTGAGCCTGATTCAACCTAGGACATGCTGCCTTGATATGATCTGCACTACCACACTCGTAATAGGTTCTAGCAACTGGGTTTCGAGCATTGATGGGGTTCACATTCCTAGGCACCACTCTACAATCCTTAGCAAAATATCTAAGGCGGTTATAGTTGAAACAAGCACGACAAGGTGTCTTAGGTAAATGGTGATAGTTGCAGGTCGTACACTTAGGATCCGTACCCGTGTATCCTCCCCTAACAGGGTTTGCTGTTGTAGCAAAAGCATTTCCAGTCCTAGTCCTTTTGTTTTCATCTCTCACATTCCTATCCTTGCTAGGTTCTTCCCCTATTTCATCTCTTTTTGATGGAGCCATCCTAAGGATCATCAGTCAATGTGCCAACTATTCATGGCCTTTGGATTGTCTTTGGCTCCGTTTGCTGGCCACCATTCCTAAGAATTTATGAAGCAAGGCCATACACATACCTTTCAATCCTCTTACTTTCAAGGGTTACTAAGTGAGGCACTAACCTAGCCAACTTATGAAACCTATCAGTATACGCAGCATGGCCAGCCCCGACCATGGCGTGATTCCACAATTCAGTTTCCAACTTTTGCATCTCATTACTAGGGCAAAATTCCTCTCTAGTCAAAATCTTAAAGTCTTCCCAAGACATTCCTATAGTGGCTTCTCGACCTCGTGTGTGGATTATAGAGTTCCACCACGTGAGAGTCTTACCAACAAATGAACCAGCAGTGTACTTCACCTTCTGACTATCCCTACACCCACTCATATCCTGAACTGACTCCATCTTCTCAATCCAACGGGTATACACTATAGCACCTCCCTTACCATCATACTCCTTAGGGTTACAAGCTAAGAACTCCTTATAGGTACAACCCCTACTAACATCACCTCGGATGTTGTCATTGACGGCATCGCCGTTCTGATTCCTACCATTTCCTTGACCTCTACCTTGGTCACCTACTTGGGCTACAATAGTGGGGAGTAAATTCTACAACTGCTGTGCAATAATGGTGGAGAAGTCGGGGACTCTGTTAACACCATCATTCACCTCACTACCCTGACCACCTACTTGGCCACCCTGACCATCAATCCTACCATCACCCTGATCACCAGAACGACCTCTAGTCCTACCACCACCACTACCAGCTCGTCCACCCGTTCCCCCTCCTCGTGATGCGGCAGCAGGCCGGCCAGCACTTCGAGTCGTCATCGTAGGCGACATTATCTACACGAGGGAGAATCATGGGCAACGTTAGGTAGGCGGAATGGTCAACACGTATAGGATAACTTAATATGCTATACTACGCACAATACGATCCTAAGGTGTCAACACCGATTTGTGCGGACGATAATACTAAATATGCGTGAGTCGTGATACGTTTATAATTACGTTGGCCACCGTATTTATACCCGTATCCTTTCCCAGTTGTACTTAGTATTAGGCTCACACATTTCAATGACTGACTTAACTAGTACTATATACCATATAACCACATAAGCACGTATAAGCGGAACACCGCGCACATTGATCCTATGACACCACTATATGTAGGTTCCTAGGTTATAGTCTAGGCCAAACCACCTAGTTCTCTATAACCTTGGCTCTGATTACCATTCTGTCATACCCCGTCATAGGCTAAACACGGAATGTAACAAAAGATTAATCAACACCCAAATACCAACATAGATAAAAACTAAAATGCACAAAAATTAATCAGTGTCATGATGAGCCATCAACCTCAATACACCTTTAAGTGATGTCCCTAGTCAAAAACACAACACATAGACGCCAAATTATACAATCTTAAGCCCATCAGCGGGGTCCCTACAATCTTTTCCTCAATCCCTCAAGAAACTACATTCATAACAAACATCAGAAAATGAAGACTAGTTTAGCTCAAACAATATTCCTACGGGATTATCTAAAAGTCTGCTACAAGCACCTCACTTTAACGATCATTAACTTCACCTGAAAATGATACTCGAAAACGTCAACAATAATGTTGGTAAGCTCGTAGGTTTGACTCAAAACCCAGTCGTTGTGCCAATATCTCAAACAGTTGGACAATTGTGCTATATGACAGTGAATATATGCAGAACAATCAAGAACCCATGACTTAGCATCCCCGCTAATCATGTACCAAGACCTATCATCCCCGCTAGTCTTATCACCAGCGCGTACCAACGTTCTTAGGGTCATAACCCCGATGACATACCATACCTAAAGACTACCAGCTGGAGTATGTTTAGGGTGAAGAACCACACAGAAAGATCACACAAAAAAGCGTACATATGATTTACTGCTTTCATAAAATATAAAAATACAAAAATAATCTTCTCTCAACCCTTAGAATTCTGTTAGACCATGATCAAACCTTCCCAACCTATTCCCCTAGAGAACGATAACAACCCCTGAGTCTTGCCTATACTACACTACAACGATTAGGTACACTGCATAGGGAGTTGTAAAACTTCTTGTAGAAGTCCCTTACGACAACCGCACACGACCTAGTCCAGTTAATGTCTCATTTTAATCATTCATTTCCAAAACAGTTCTCAGGTATGATGCATAAGGGTCAGATGCTTGTTGTACAGTTATCTTAAACATTTTAGTGGTGTGATGGTTAACGACTTAACTCCGGAAAAATACTATATCATACCCATATCTTAGTATAATATACTTATAATGTTTAACAAAATAGATAAGTAATATAAATAAATATTTATAATGATTAATTATAAATATATCTTGATAAGTCCATTCGGTACACTTAGTTATCATAATATATCATTTATACTATACAAAATGAACGTTTATGTTCGCTAAACATTTTAGAAAAGTTTCGAGAAAAATCATATTTTTCGTCTTTTAGTCGACTTATTAAAATAATAAAATAATAATATTTTATTATTAAAAATAAAAATCACGTTTTAAGTAAAAATTCTAAGTATAGACTTTTTACGAAATTTCGGTATGACCCGTACGTTTATATGACATTTCCCAAGGTTTTTACACCTTATTTTCCAACAATTTCCAACATTTCGACACTTTTCGACCAAATTCCAAAGACCACCTTTCACGACGTTTACCAAAATATTTTCTCAAAACGAATTTCAATATAGCTTCGCGAGTATATTTCACTTTCTAAAAGTCCGCCAAAACACTTAAAATGACTAGATAAAGCTTATTGGGCTTTAAGGCCCAATAAGGATCCATTAAGGATTTTACATACCCAAAACACGTTTTAAGCCCAAAACCAAGGCCCAATAGCATATATAAGCTCAAATCAATAAGAAATAAAGTAATCTGGACCACAATAATCCCCCCTCATAAGCCACGGCTTAAATGGGCTTATTGGGTCGTGAGTCCATAAGCTCCAAAATATATTTATTAAGCTTAAAAATAAGTTAATAAGCTACGTATCGCATTTGGTTATCACCATAAGCTATAATAATAATCCACAAAAATACGACATACTAGAGTAATAACCAAAAACACTTTCCTTGAAACCCTCAAATTTTCGTGAGCTTATAAGCCAAAATAAGCCCATTCGAGCACATAAATAAGCCAAAATAAGCCTGATTTGAATATAATAGTCTATATAAAAAATATATATCCCAAAATATCAAATAAGTAATAGTATAGAGAGTATCCCGTTAGATATGAAAATTTACTTTAGGAAAAGTAAAAGTTTATCCTCCGAGCGTCTTGTCCAAACGAGAGATGAATAGAAAACCACGTTATTGTTTTGAAATAAAATGCTTGATTATCTTTTAATTTTGGTTTTTGATTTAAAACTAAATATAAAATAATACTAAACTAAATTATGCTAATTAACAAATAAGCAAAGCAACCGAACGAAAAGATATATATAAAAAGGATATGCTTGTTAAGTGATTCGTTTAGATCCTTAAGTGTGATTTAATTAACTAAGTCCTTATTGACGAACCAATATCTTTCTAACAACTTATCTTCTCACAACGTTGGCTTATATTGAAAACAACTTTTATTAAGATATCGATTACTAAATTAATGCCTAATTATTCTTACGGCTTTTGCCCGCTCGAATAACCAAAACAATAATCTAAGTAATATAAAAATCACTAATCAATATTTTTCACTTTATAATCACACTTAATTCACTAAACAATTTAACACTCAACAAGCATATAAGAAAATCTACTCACTACGCATAATGATAAAATAAGCAAAGCAAAACATTTTATACTAAACTACACTAATTAATTGAAAAATGATAGAAAATGGAACCGAATTGAAGAGCCGCAAATGAACGAATACCGCCCGATTTATTTAGCTAAAGCAAATAATCAAATTCGGTCTAGCTAGATAAACCCTTAAGCTCCACGCCTCATGAGATGACCGGAACCAAAAACAAGCACATAAACTGTTAGAACAATAACAGTTATATCACACTTGCAAATTTCAAATTCTGTTTTTTCAATTACATGGCCCAATCAGCGAGGTCTACTAACAAATCGCAGGCCCAAATCAACAAAACAACTCGTGGCCCAATAGCAAAATTAACCAAATTCAGCCCAATAGTGATTTACAAACCAAACGAGGCCCAAATTCTGAAATTGGCTAATGGGCTTTAAGTTAATTCTATATTGTATCTGGTATAATTTTCAAGTAGCACAAAAGGAAATTATTCTAGATAAGCCAGAATAAGAACAGATTAAGCTACTATGCCGAATAAGCTGGTTGAATAAGCCACATATCAATAAGCTAACAATAACTTCTTATAACTACAAGTAAATAATAATCATTTTAAACGAGACCTACAACTATAAGCCAAAATACGAATCAATAAGCTACGAGATAAGCACACGAAATAAACTTGATAACCAACGACTTAACTAACAAGCTAAAATGAAATCTACTACTTTTAAGCTAACGCCGAAACAAAAAGCTCACACAAAACAAATAAAACAACGAATAAGCAAGCATGAATTTGATAAGCTATGGAGAACTAACAACCAATAAGCAAATTTAGTGACAATAAGCATACCAAACATCAAACAATAACAAAAAAACTGAAATAAGCACTTTAACAACTTATTCGCAAACTAAACAAACACATAAGCTTAAAACGATTCACCTTGTAAATTGTATAAGCTAGTATGATTCTGACATAAGCTATGAAGTAGCTTATTCAGATCTGAATAAGCTCATAATATAAAAAGCAAAGATGGAAATAAGCACTTAAAGAAAAGAAATTAAGCAATAAGCCATTTAAGAACAAACCATAAAATTCATTAAGCTAAACCAAATCTTGATACATCATCCAAATTAAGCTGAGAATCAGCAGTTACAATAAGCAGTAAAATAAGCTAATCTAAAACAAAATAAGCTGAAAAATGAAAATAAGCTAAACTAAATCTAAACTACTCCTCAGCTAACCAAATGAAATGTGGGGGAGCGGATTGAATATATAGGAGTCCAAGGGGTGAGAAATGTAAAATCTTCATCTAACTGCCACAATAAATTCAGCCAATGATTGCTTCGATTGTGTGAAACCTCGGATCACCAACTGCATAAAGTCTGATCCACCGTTGAAAATGCGACATGTGGATTTTTGAAAAGCTTTCATCTTACGCAGTTCATTTCGTCCGTTGATTACATTTGCAAATTCATTTGAGAATTATACAAAATGCCCAGCCACGTGTATGATTGTTATTCGTCCATTCCAACCTTATTGCGCAAGCACGTGAGCATTAGGAATTATTTTCGCCAGCACGTGCCTTAGCTTCTTCTCAATTTCATATCAATATAACCGAGTAGTGGATAGAAGAAAAAGGGGACACGTGGAAACCTTTAATTCGTTCTCTCGAGTTAGTGCATGGGCACGTGACCTTCTCCCATTTAATTAGAATACATGTGTTGTGACGTCATCATACCATCTCAATTCACTCATTTTATAAACCATTCAAACGAAAATGAAAGTAACAAAAGAAAAGGACACGTGTTAGATTCTTATTTGCCCCTTTCTATTGAGTGGAGCCTCACGTGAGGCTTGTTAATTTATTTCCAAGGCATGTGATGATGACGTCACCACTTCAACACTTCAAAATCAGATTTTTATATTATATTGTTTTGGGCTTAAAGGCTTAATGGGCTTAGTCAACAATGGGCTGACCCGGCCCATTTAAATGGGTTACGGGCTGGTCCGTAGAAGATGGGTACGCCTTCGGCTTTGGTTTTTCGCGTTCTTTCCAATCCCATGCTCGGTTTCGTCCGTTTTGCCATTGTTTTTGTCCTTTTTAATGAATATTTGTATTTGCAAAACACAATTTACAAAATACACATATACAATGCATTTTTTATGTATTTTTGGTCGTTATTGGTCTTGTTAGCTCGTTTTATTAGGTAAAAGGTATGTGTATTTAAGCACATACCAAAATCCCCCATACTAAACTATTTTCGTGTACTCACGCAATGCTATAAGTAAACACTTTAGAAAACTAAGAATCTCAATCCCCCTCGACTAATTACCTCGAAAAGTAGCTAAGTGTTCATCAAAGGGAATTAAAGAATCAATAGCTTTGAAAAGCCCCGTTTTGACCATTTTTATAAATCTACACTAACTACCACATATATATTTTTTTATATTTTTCCTTTTTCTTTTTCTAACTAGAATGTCTAGACTTTCGTTATTTTCATAACCTTTAGGGTCATAGAATAAGAAGCACTTCAATCCTAAAATGCCCAAAAAGGATAAATTCATCGTCCCCGATTTTTCACTTGTTCCAAACCAAGCTTAAAAATAAAATCACCGTTAAATATAAGTTAAGATGCTAACACTACTCATTTTTGCAATTTGTGTAAGCCTAAACTAACTTTTCACTCCCGATGGATAAATATCAATAAATGTGTATGTGCTCATTTTAAATTTCGACCATCCAATCGACATTTTAAGAAAGTTGTAATCCTTCCAAATGTAACGTTCTACCCAAGAATTATAGCGAGATCATTTCATGTAGCGACTTTCTTCTCGGCACATCCCAGCCGAGACCGGCTTAGGTGACCAGGCTTTTGACACCCCACAGAGAATAGTATCGGAACTCACGGGCCTTCGGTATTCTTAGGCTTCCCGTTAAATAAACAATTCAAAAAAAACCACAACTTAAAACGAAATAGTCTTAGTTCAAAAGTATATTTAAATTTAAGAAAAAGATATTTCCCCTATATTTATTCAAACATTACACTTAACATTAATACAATTATCCTTATTTTGGCTTTGGTAATCCTCGACCTTTTTGAAGGCTGCAACATCGGTTGTGAGCCGGCAAGATGCAACAAACTTTTATCAGTCTCGGATTATTATTCTTATTATGGGCCTTCTTTTGAAGACTGCCACATCGGTTGTAAGCCGGCAAGAGGCAGTAAACTTTTATTAGCCCACAGTTTTTATTATTATTATTACCTCATTTTTTTCACACTTTATATTACCACGATATATAGAGAAATTTTCTTTTTAGAAAATTTAAGTATAAATTTGAGCAAAGACTAAAAAGTCTAAAAATGTTGATTTAAAAAGAACTTTCAAGTGATAAAACCACTAAATTGTCTAATTTTCGAAAAGAGCACGTATTATTAGTCCGGTTAGAAGCTTCGGGGAGGAAAAGCCACAAATTACACTTATGAGCTCTTAAGATTTCCAAATAATTCTTGTTTAGCATCTGACTCATAATTAACTCTATCATTTCTCGTTCTTCGCAAATTTAAAATCTTTTATAAAAAAAGATCCGCGAATGCTTAGTCAAATAAACTAGCTTAGTCAAGTTTACAACGGTTAAGGGACAAAGCTAAGAGCTCATCACGCTCGATCGAGTCAAAATTTATTCTTATTCTACCCAGCAGGAAAGTCAAACATTGTGACAAAACACTTACTTTATTTTTGAAAAAAAATAAATTTTTTCATTATTTTGGTGGTAAAAACAGGATTACGTGAAAACAACGACTGCAGACACAATCAAATCGATAGAATCCCCCCCTACTAGAACTAAACATTGTCCTCAATGTGAGATTGCCACCCCCATACTAATTTTAATGCATAATCCTAATATAAAGGGGTCTCAATGCAAATCTAAAACCGTTTATTAATTATGCTAATAGATAAACGTTAGTTAATAAGATCTAGGATATCGAATTCCCATATATAAGTATGCTAAGGATTGAAGATCGAGTGAACGATGGACAAAACCACGAGCACGAGAGTCTTCAAGATTCAGGCAATCCTGGACAAAAAACACAAAACACAAAACACGAGAAAAGAAGAGGCGAGCCTCCTCACATCACACTTATTCATAATTATTATACTAATTTACTACTACTAGGGATAAGTATGGGTTGCCACCCATGAAGCGCTTGTTTTTGTTAACCGAGTCTTGAGCCTGACTCGATCCCCCATACTTGATTTGGTCAAGGAGGATAGAAATGGAGATAAGGAACATCCAAGATAGGAATGTCCCATCCATAAATCATCATCTGGCTTTCAGAATCATTAATAAGCTGAAAAACTTTAAAGCCCCAATGAGATAGAAGATGAGGAGATTTCTCCTCTTTTGAAATGAGAATTCCAGGATTGAAGACTTTGTCCTCATTTTCGCATGAAAATGGAAGCAAAGTGTCAAAAACTATATAAAGGGTGGGCAAAAAATTAGGCACATGAACATAAAGTTCTCTTGTCGAATTATCAAAAATATCATCCACCACTTTTGTAGTCAAAACTCCCGTATCGGGCACAATATCAAAGTAAACATCATCATCTGGAGGTTTTTCAGGAGGACGAGGAGATGATGGAACGTTATAAAAATCAACGTGAAATGATTCATACTCAAGAAGGGAAATAGAATCATCGTTAAGTAATTCTTCAAGAAAAAGAACATCCCCCTCCGAGTCATAGTCGTCATTCTAAATACCCGGTGGTATCGAGTCATCCGGAGCAAGAAATATATCGATCTTCTCCATAAGAGAGTCACTATCCTCGACGGGGATAGGAGATGGGGAGAAAGACTCGATTATAGCATTAGAAATCTCAAAATTAAGTTCTTTCGGAGGTCGAGGAGATGAATTATCATATAACAATTTCTCAACAAGACGAATATCATCCTCTGGATCAAAGTCGGCTTCATCATTTCCTGGTGGAATCAAATCTATATGAGCGAGTTCACCAGAGAACTCCTCGAGAAGAGAGTCAATCTTAGGAGAAGAAACCATCGAAGTATCTCGATTAAGCAAAGATTCTATAAGATCAGACTCGGCATTAAAGTGATCATTATCATTTCCTTGTGGAATTGAATCGATCTCAATTTAAAGCGGATCTATCTTACTAGAAATGATTTCTTCATCAAATTCAAAAAGAGGGTTCGAATAAATTTTGAAATTTTCCTTCGGAACGTCCTCCTTAGAAAATTACTCGTCGTCACTAGAGGTAAAATCGTCGTTAGAATCAAAGAGAGGATTTGAGAAAGTCGTAAAATTAGGAGAAGAATCATCACAAACGGGCACATCACACTCACTTTCATTATCGGATAAATCCTCGGATAAATCCTTTGACTCACTTGGGGTTAGGTTAAGGTCCTCAACACTAGACTCATTTTCTTCGTCCGATTCCGTTTTCGGAATAGTGTCAAGATGCTCATCCTCCATTATGAGAGAGTCCGTAATCGGTAAGTCGGGTGCGATTGCAACTGACAGAGGAAGTTCAGAAATAATATATCTCAAAGGAATAGAACTTTCCTCGTCATCGTCATCATCATCATCATAGAAAATAAGAGGCTTCCAATATTAAGAACTAACTTTAGCTGCCTACTCTTCTTGTTTTAGTTGAATTCCATTAAGAATTTGTAAATCATTAATAAGTTTAAGTAGTAATTCTTGAATATTCTCAAGTTGATTTTGCTCTTCTTCTAAATCTTGCTTAATTTTAAGAAATCTCTCCCCAGCTAGCAATAAAGCCATGCATTTTTCTTTAGGAGGTATATGATCATACTCCTTTAGAAAGGATTGTATAGCGTTCATTAGATTTTCTCTAGCTTGCAACATTTCCGTACTCGTTGCTTGAGGAGGTTGATGAATGACGGGAAACTGCGGGGGTTGGAATTGGTCAAAACCG
>BQNB010031740.1:30233-53730 GCA_026074375.1 Tanacetum coccineum | reverse complement strand
TTTTTGTCTGTTTTTGGTCATTTAAGCTTGTTTTTAGAGGTAAAAGATATGTGTAATTAAGCACATATCAAGCATTTTTACTTTTTCCATGTACTGGACCATACCTGACTCCTTTGCAACGTAAGAGCCATTGACCTGGTTGGCTACAAGCCGTGAGTCTACGTTTGCTTGAAGGTTTTTTACACCCATTTGTTCTGTGATCTGGAGATCGGCTATTAATGCTTCATACTCAGCTTCGTTATTGGTGGCCTCAAACCTAAACCTTATGGCATATGTGAATTCAACCCCTTCCGAGTTTGTTAGTATCAGCCCGGCTCCGGAACCATCTATACAGGATGACCCATCTGTGAACAAAGTCTAAGGTTCCGGTAGTTCTTCTGGTTCTGTCATGAGTTCATCCGGGGATTCTTCCTCCATTCGTTCCACGATAAAATCCGCCAATATTTGTCCTTTGATCGATATCCTTGGCCTGTATTGGATGTCATATCCTTCTAGCTCAAATTTCCATTTTAGCATCTTTCCCGTGATTTCTGAGTTTGACAACAGTTGCTTTATCGGCTGATCTGTGATTACAACAATTGTGTGTGCCTGGAAGTATCTTTCCATGGGGGTGTAGTTGATCTCCGGCCCTCGTAGGGCGCGGTTCACAAAGTACACTGGCATTTGCTTGCCCTCCCTTTCGGTCATTAAGACTGCACTAATAGCTTCCTTGGCCGCGGCTAAGTACATGATTAGCTACTCCCTTTTCTTTGGTACGGTCAGCATTGGGAGATCCGCGATGAGTGTCTTCATCTGTCTGAAGGCTACTTCGGCTTCCTGATTCCATTGGAAATCGCTCTTCTTTGTGCACTTCTTCAAGGTTTTGAAGAACGGCAGTGATTTTTCAGCTGACTTTGACAGAAATCTGTTTAAACTTGCTAGTTTCCCGTTTAGTTTTTGTACATCTTTAAGGCATCCCGGAGACGGTAAGCTAAGGACCGCGTCTGCTTTATCTGGACATACTTTCAGCCCATCAGCGTTTACTTTGTAGCCCAAGAACATCCCCTCCTGCATTCCAAAGGTGCATTTTTTGGATTTAGCTTCATGTTTATTTGCCGGAGAGTTTTAAACGTTTCTGCTATGTCTCGGATAATTTCTTCTTCCGTGTGGCTTTTTATGACCAAGACGTCGACATATACTTCCTGGTTGCGTCTGATCTGCTTTTGGAACGCCCTGTCTACTAAGCGTTGATAGGTTGCCCTGACATTTTTTAGGCCGAACGGCATCTTTGAGTAACAAAATATCCCTTGACTCGTGATGAATGCTGTTTTTTCTTAATCATCCTCTGCCATTTTGATTTAGTGGTACCCTTTGTATGCGTCCAGGAAGCACTTGAAAGGGTATCCGCAGAGAGACTCTAATTTACAATCTATCTTCGGCAGGGGATAACCATCCTTAGGACATGCTTTGTTTAGATCTTTGAAATCCACACACATTTGCCAGCTCCCATCATGTTTCTTGACAATGACCGGGTTAGATAGCCAGCTGTGATAATGGACTTCTTTCATGATTCCGGCATCTACCAAATTTTCCACTTCCTCCTGGATTGCTTTATTCCTTTCTGGCGCTTGCCCCCTTTTCTTTTGTTTGATAGGTAGGCATCCTTCTCGGACATTTAGGCGGTGCTCTGCTATGTGCCACGGGACGCCCGTCATGTCTGCTGGCTTCCAGGCAAAAACATCTAGATTTTGTCTGAGCAAAGCACATAGTTCTTTGCGTCCTTTTTTTGTTAGGGTAGATCCTATGGCTATTGTTTGCTCAGGGTACTCAGGATGAATGGCCACTTTTATCTTCTCCTCCAACACCTGACTGGTCACGGGGTGTTGTGTGCTAGGTCCGGAGATCATTGCACATTCCATCGGGATGACTCTGCTGCTTCGTAACGTCACCGTTCCTCCTTCGACTGGGAATTTTAACATTCTGTGTGCTATGGATGGTACGACACAAATCTTTCTTATACCCGTTCTGCCTATTATTCCATTGTGTTGGGATGGTGACCTGATAACCATGAAGTTCATCCATGCGGAAGTGGAATGCTCTTCGTCACCTATCTTTACTAGTAGGGATATCTGGCCTAGCGGCCAAATGGTTTCTCCACTGAATCCTATGAGTGATGTGGTAGCTGGGATCATCTGGCTTCTTATTTCTGGCCGGAGCCTGATGAAGCAATGTTCGTATAGAACCTCTGAGGACGCTCCTCCGTCCACGTATATCCGGTGTACGAAGTGCCCTCCTATTTCAGCTTCGATGATCATTGGTCCTTCCGTTCCGTCTTCCTCTCCTAAAGATGGAAAGGAGATTACTGTCTCCGAAGAGAAGCTCTGGGTGACCCTTTGTTTGGCTACCCTTTCCCATGGTTGAATCATCAGGATGGCTAGGGGCTTGTCCTTTCCGGCCGTTTCCCCCTTCTTTTGTGCCTTTGGCTTGTCGTTCTGTTTTAATTCTTTGATGAATTGCGACAATTTACCTGACTTGATCATCTCCTCTATCTGCTTCCTCAGCTGCATGCATTCGTCCGTGCTATGCCCCATATCCGAGTGGAATTCACAGTACTTGTTTGGATCCCTTTTTTCCACAGGAGTTAGCATTGGCGGTGGAGCCTTGAATTTTCCTTTTTCTAAAGCAAAAATTTCTTTCGGGGTTTTCGTAAGGAGTGAAAACCTATCTGGCTTCCGATCCGACCTTTGCTTATTTTTAAAACCCTTTTTGAAGTTTGGCTTGTTTCCTCCTTCTGGTTACCTCTACGGCGTGGGTGCTTTTTTCCGACTATGACTGAATGCGGCGACTTCCCCTTGCAGAAAAGACGTAGTCACCCTGTATATTTCGTCCATTGATCTCGGAATTTTCTCGTATAAATGTTTGATCAACTCAGGGTGAGTTATCCCGTGCATGAATCCAGAGATCTTCATGCATTCCGGTGCTCCTTCCACATCCAGGACTTCTGCTTTGTATCTTTCAATAAAGTCCTTCGTGGATTCTCCATCTCTTTGCTTGATATGATGTATTTCCACCGGATCCTTGATGTGTTTTGTTTGCTGGAGATGATTTTCCCTGAATGCTGCTCTTAGATCTTCATAGCTGTCAATGGATTCTTTTGGGAGGTTTTTGAACCAGACCCTAGCGTTTTCAGTGAGCGTTGAGTTGAACATATGGCACCACATTAGCATTGCCCACCTCTCTGTTTTTGCAGCAGACTGGAATAGCTTTAAGTGGTCTTCCGGATCCCCGCTTCCGTCATATGTCTTGACATGGCTAGGCATCCTTGTCCTTGGGAAATTGAAATGCCGGATCCGAGGTGTGAAAGGGTTTCTTTCCTCACACGTCCAAGGCTGAGAGAGATCATCTTCGTAGGTGTTTGACCTGTGCCTCTTTGATTTGGATTTCTAGTGACCTCCCTCACTGTCTCTACTCTCCGAATATCTGTTGGTTCCTCGGGGCGATGTGCCCCTGTGATGATGCTTCCTTGGTTGCACCTCGGTTCCCTTTGCGTGGGGACTCTGGTGGCGGCTGTTAGAATGTGCAGATGGGCTTTGTTCTTTTCCCCTAACTTATTGAATACACCGCCCTCCTTCCGCGGCCTGAGCCCAGGTGAAGGAGGTCTTTTTTGTCTGAGTCTTCTGAAGACACTGGCAATTGGTGACGGGCTTCGGGGGTGCTTACTTCCATGCCTCCTTCTCAGCTCTGTTCGGGCGGTGGGCGTCTTGGATTCGGAGTAATGCGACTCTTCATGATTTCTTAGATTTCTTCCGGATTCATCACCGTAGAGTAGGCGTGCCTTTACCGCGTTGAGCTTATCTTGCTGCTCTTTTTCTTTTTGCATTTTTTCAGCGATGAGCGGCAATAGTTGGTGGTAGTTTTTTTCACACAATTCTCTTAGGACCTCGTCAGACGTAGGCTCCTCGAGACCTTGTGGGCCACTTCTTCCCTCGGTGTTCCGCACGGCGGACGTGGGAATGGTTGGGGTGTGCTGTTCGCGAGTGCTCATGATGAGTATTTTAGAAAACGTGGTTGTGTTAGGGTCCTACGGATGGCGCCACTTGTTAGTAAAAAATAAGTGTTGGGCTTAAAATATGGCTCAAATCCTTCGTTGGGCCGGGCCTTCGAATGATTTGGGTATCAGATCTTGTACTAGAGCAAGAGAGGTGAGATGATTTCCTGCACAATCAAATAAAAATTGTTAGCCTTACCGTGGGGACGGACCCCACGATTAAACTCCGGTGTGAGAGTAAGTAAACATGTAGAGAGAAAATGTGTGTATGTAGAGTGAGAAAATTATACTGTTCATTGTGTCAGATGGTCCCTTTTATAAGCGAGTGAAATATTAGGGTTTCCTAATATTTCGTTTGTTTCGTTAGTGGTCGGAGTGAGTCCCTTGTAGGGCAAGGTTCCGCAGTAATCGTGTGTACGGATGCGTGTGTTTTCCGCGGACGGAAGTAGCCTATAGTTAGGTCCGCGTCCGTTTTGCTGTGTCCGGTGCATGATTGGGTTTAGTTTCGGCCCATGACTGCTAAGTTGGGCCCAGAAGCCCAAGTGGCAGTGTGACCCAAGCCTGGAGGCTTAGTATACCTACAATACGTCATCACTATAGAAACGATTTTCGCAAATTACTCTTAGTTTTTCCTTACGAAAGTAAATAAAAAGAATATGATTGACGCATGAAAATTCCATAGCTAGTGGAACCATTCAAATTATACATTCAACGTTAATGATTTACATTATATTTTCGCATATAATAGTCGGGTGTGGAACCAGGATTATAAATTAACGGGGGCAAACTTTATCACGAAACGGTAATGATATATTATGAACATTGTGATCCTAATAACAATTTGAGCAAAGTAAAGGACACATCGTACTTTTATTATAATAAAGTAATATATGGGTTTACAAATATGAGGATATTTTTTGGTGACCTTTCTACAAATTTAAATGAATAACAAACCTAATTAAACGTTTTAGTATCTTTACTTCATTACTTTTAGGGGGTGTTATCTTTACTTCATTACTTTTAGAGGGTTTTAACTAAGGCTGAGTTTGTTTTTGCCAAAAACATCTGAACCATGTCTCATCAGTCAGACACGGTCAGACGTTTTGGTTGTTTGTTTATTTTTGTGAGTTAGACGCGGTAGGATGTGCATCTGTCTGACTCGGTCAGACTTAAGGAGCAGGTCTTACCACCTCTTACTCATTCGCCACCCACCTTCAACCTGTGATTTTTTTTTTGAGTGCTTTTTGTTGGTAGAGAATGAGATAATATAAAGGGCAAAAGACAGTTTCTGTTTCGAAATCAAAACAACCCAAAAGATTGTTTATGGTTTATGTGTTTGGATTAAAGGAGAAAAAAAAGGATATGTTTTACGGTGCTTGTGTTGATAGGGAATGAAGTAAATAAAGATTTGTGGAAAGAAAATAATAGTAATAGAAGATGGATGGGAAAAAGGTATGACTGCGTTTATTTTTGTGATGGATAGTAGAGTTACAAGTTACAGCATATTAAAATATCTAGGTTAGCTTTTGGGCCAACTATTTAATATAAGTATTACATTTGCATCTACTATTTTTTTGGGCAGAAAATTGTTGTAATATTGGAAATAGGGGTGTTAAATTTTTTTTTGGGTCAACCCGAAAACCGAACCGAACCGAAAACCGAAATCTTTTTTGGGGTCAACCCAAAAACCAAACTGAACCGAAAACCGAAATTAAAAAAAATCTATAACTTATATAAAAGAAGGTTTTTGATTTTTTGATCTTGAGGCAAAAAAAGAAGAAAACGACACCTGGATATTAAAAAATAATCAACGGCTCATATTCATTTCCCCTTTCAGCATTAAATGTAAAACAAAACCTCCAATATTCAGCATTAAATGAAAAGTCAAGTCAACAAGAACAGTCAAACTTAACTTTCAACATTCATCACTTTTATTATAAATACCATTCCATTGTAACATTTCATATAATCCTATAAAAAATAATTCTTCAAACCAACCATTAACATCTTATCCCCTAAATTCAATTTCTAGAGCAAGATATGTGACGAAAAACAAGATGTAAATTTATTAGCAAACAAAGAATTATGCTCAATCTAATCATTAATCGTATGAATCAACTCAGTTATGTTGTGAAACATCAATTTTTCAGGTATATTCTCAGTTAATTTAATTTTATATGTTATCTATCTATATAATAACCTATATATAAAATAAGCTTTTGAAACTTTGATCTTGAAGCAAAAAAAAGGAGAAAACGACACCTGGATATTAAAAAATAATCAACGGCTCATATTCATTTCCCCTTTCAGCATTAAATGTAAAACAAAACCTCCAATATTCAGCATTAAATGAAAAGTCAAGTCAACAAGAACAGTCAAACTCAACTTTCAACATTCATCACTTTTAGTATAAATACCATTCCATTGTAACATTTCATATAATCCTATAAAAAAATAATTCTTCAAACCAACCATTAACATCTTATCCCCTAAATTCAATTTCTAGAGTAAGATATGTGACAAAAAACAAGATGTAAATTTATTAGCAAACAAAGAATTATGCCCAATCTCATTAATCGTATGAATCAACTCAGTTATGTTGTGGAACATCAATTTTCCAGGTATATTCTTAGTTAAATTAATTTTATATGTTATTACTTAATATGTTATTTTAATGGCTATAGTTTATGTGTTAATGATATTAAACTATGAAATCAACTTCATTTTTAATGTTATGAAACTCTTAAATCAGCTTCATTCTTAATGTTATTAAATCATATATGATTTTAGATATCAATGGTTTTTATAATATTATGAAACCATATATCAATGGTTTTCTAACTATAGGTTATAGATTTTTTTATGTTATGAAACATAAAATTAGTCTTATTCTTGAAACTAGATATCAATGGTTTTCAAAATTTAAAAATCATTTAATTAAGGATAGTTCAAAAAATATAATGGCTTAAATTAGGAAAGTTTGAAGAATAATAAACATTTAATAAGAAAACCGAAAATCCCTTTTGAAACTGTAACAAACATCCTGATTTTTCGGGATAATAATTTTGAATGATAAATCATTTCCTTAGTTATCCACCAATGCTTTTGAAATTCAAATGAACATGCTAACCTATTCAATAGATTATAAATACAGGCACATACATACAGTAGCACTCACCTTTTTCTTCAAATTAATACACACGCACTTAATGTTAGATATTGGATCTATAATATTATATCTATTCAATTTTCAATTGCATTTGTATTTTGAGGTTAAATTTGAAACACTCATCTTTTCTTTGTGTTTGTAGCAAAAGAAATGGAGATGAACATGACTCAAGTGTGTGACTTGGATCCAATGCTCGATGATATCAGAATATTAGTGCGTTGCATCAGTATTTAGAAGTCTCACCCTATAGGAAAACCGAATGAGCTATGAAGTTTAGACTGCGTATTGCAAGATCAACATGTAATCTTTTTGTACAATTCATATAGTCTATAAGTTCTTTTATTAATAATTGTTTGATAGTTACATTATGCAATTGATATTCATATATAATGCAGGGTTATCGGGTTCAAGCTACTGCTAAGAATAACCAGATTAACAAGTTCTAACTTTTACTCGATGAATATCAAGCATTTTACTAATTTTATCTAAAGATTTTTTATGCTTTATGCTAAATTATGACATTATTTTTTACAAGTCTATGTTTTTTTATTTGTCGATGTTAATTTGGTAAAGTGTACATAAACTTTAACATTCCTCTAAGTATTTTTTATAGTTTATGCTAAATTAGGTAATAAAATTTTCCAATTATCTGTTGCATAAGTGAAATTTCTATACATTTTAAATTTATTTATAAATCCTAAAGCAATTTCTTAAAGCATCCCGTCCAACGGACGGGCCTTGCGGCTAGTACATAAATATTTAGCAAAAAAAATTATTTCAAGCATAAAAGTATTTTTTTATATTAGGATAAAATTTTAATGTTATTTTTTATACATGAATATATAAAAAAAAAAATATATTTATATAAATTCTTTTTTCGGTTCGGTTTTCTGTTCTGATTGCCAAACCTATATATCCAACCCAAAAACCGAATTTGTAGTTCTGTTCGGTTCGGTTTTGGCAAATTCGATTCGGTTCTTAGTTCGGTTCGGTTGCTTTCGGTTCGGTTTGATTTCGGTTTATTTGGTTATTTCGGTTTTTATGCTCACCCCTAATTGGAAAAAATCATGATTATATTGGGTTGAGTGTTCGGGTTTGAAAGATTAAGCTACCGTGATAGTTTTCGCGAAATCAAAGAACTGAAATAATAACCGTAACACGTTTGTTGACAAGGGTGGATCGAAACCGTGTGTTTATGAATTTAAATATCAATTTTTTTTCCAAATATTCATCTTCAAATATATCAAGCTACTTATTCATTATGTTGACATGGTTTAATGTATATTTAGAAGACAACGAAAACCATTTAGACAATTGGAAAAAACAAGCAACATTTTTTCATTCAGATTCAGACATTATGGCCATCTCTTACCAGTAAGATGTGGTAGTCAGATTCATACCTAAAACATCTTAATAAAACAAACACACCATAAGTTTATATGATGGGCTTAAGGGCCTATTAGCTTATATGTGTCAAATAAGCTCAAACTAAGTGTTTGGCAAAGCTTATATAAATAGGTTTATGAGCTTATATAAGAGGGTTTTGATAAGTCATAAAAGTGTGGACTTTTTAAGTGGGTTTGAGCTTATATAACATGTTGCCTTATAAATTACAAATTCACCCTCATTTATACTTAATATCCTTATATTATAAAAGATCCAGTTTTTGAATATTCAATGTGCAGTGTTAATGATATGTGTTAATGATATAAATAAATGTTACAGTTACATAATCAATATGTTACAGGAATTCCAAAAGATCTCAAATAAAGACCCATAAATTTAGACTCAAAGCATTTGCTTTTCATATTCTTAACTAAACCATCCTCAAGTTTATAAATAAAGCTTTATTTTTTACACGCCTAACCACCGCTGACGTCCCACCACCGTCCACGCCTACCACCGACCACGTCTTACCACCGCCGACGTCACCTCCACCGCCGACGTTATCACCACCGTCATAAGTCACCTCTACCGTCACTGCCGGACTTAAAAAATAGTCTTTCAAGCTAAAGGTATTTTTTAGTTATTTTTATAGATCTTGACCATTAATAATGTTTGGAGGGTATTTTTTTTGATAAATTCATAGTTTTTATATCTAGATCTATAGTTTATAAATGTTGATCTATAATTTATAAATGTAGATCTAATGTTTTTTACGTTTTTTTACCAGCCGGAAAAGTCACAACTTCGCCGGAAAAGCCACAGCCTTGCCGGAAAATCGCTGAGGCGGCAGAATAACCGGAAAATCTAGCCGACTGGCGCGACAGCCTTGCCGGAAAGTCTCGCCGCTGACGCCACCACTCGTCGGAAAGAAGCGCCTGAATTTTATTATAAATTTGACTTTTGTAAGTATCTTTTTATGTATTTGTGTTTTTTTTACAGAAACGATTCTATAGTTTTATTTTTAAAAATATGTTTTTATTTATTTTTTATTAATCTGAGTTTTTATATTTTTTTATACGAATCAGTTTTTTTGTTTTGTTTTGCAGATATGCTGCGCTGACCAGGCCAAAAAATGTTATTGTCGGAATCTGCTATTCTACGAAATATATATGTAAATATCAAAAGTAATACTACTTGAATTTGTGTAAATAGAGTTGTGTAGATGGTTGGCTAAAGTGTTGAGAACATAAGATTTCTTATGTAAAATTGTGAGCAATATATAAATTGTGAACATAAGTTTTTAGATGTATATGTGAGTAGTTTGTGAGGGTCAAGATTTGAGACAAAAATGATTATATACATAGATGTACTTGAATTATTGAACAACAATGATTTTATTCAAACAAGAATGAGACAACTTAAACAAAGAAATTGAAAATAAAACTTGAATCTAGATCTATATACTGATCCTTTCAGTGATATCTTAAAGCCAACCAAGTCCAGAAAAATGTAACTTAAACTGAAAGATTAATGAGTAAATTTAGTGTCAAACTGTTTCTTTTGTAAAGCATTTTAAAGCCAAAAGCCCAAACCTAATTTTGACTACTGATGACATAGTAAAACGTCAGACACAAAAACGTAAAACTAGCATCTTATAGTCATAAATATATTGTTTAGTACTTGAGTTAGTTTACTAATTTGTACTCTTTTCAATTTTGCCTTCAACAAATTACTTTGTTTAAAGTTAAAATGTTCTATAAAAATTATGTGCATCAGGTGTTTGATATAGTGCTCAAATGAACAAAGTAGCTTACAACTCTTGCATACCTTTAGTACAATTGATAAAAGTTGAAACTATAAGTATTGTAACAAGAGTGTAAGAATCAAATTTTGCCACAGACTAAGCCCGATGCAACGCACGGGTGTCGACAAGCCTCGTAACATTAATATTTTTCGACCCATGTCTTTTATAATCATTTACCACTCTAAACAAAACCAAACATTTAATGTTATCAACGTATTAAATATAAACTAATTTTTTTTGGTAACCATGGTTTTTGACACATTGGCCGAATAAGCTAATCTTTAGCTTATTACATATAAACTAAAGTTATTAAATATAAGCTAATCCAAACACTCAACATGGGTTTATAAGCTTACGATATATAGCCAAAAGCCGTTTATATAACATAATCATAAGCCCAACTCATAAGCTTAACCAAACACCTCTTAAGCTACACATTACTAATTCCTATAGTTCCTATAACAAAGAAAAGTTAAATCTAATTTTTTTTTGTAAATGAACACTAGTATTAAGCAATTAAATAGATTGTGGTAATTATCTTCATCAATACTAAGAGAATAAATTATCAACATGAAAGTTGGATAAAAAGAAACACCTAAGGTATGTTTGGCATCAAATATTATGGGGAGATTGCAATTATTTTAAAAAAATAAGCTATTTAAAATATATGTTTTATTTGGCAAACGAACTTATACGAGATTATAAAAAAAATCTTTCATAATCTCTTAAAATCAAATGCTACTTCATGTAGCTTATAATAATAATCTCTTTTCATAATCCTAATCTTCATCTCCATTTACAACTCTATCGCCAGTTCCAACAACAATTAATTTTGACAAACATACCCCTAATAGATAAGAATTAAATGCAATATTGAATTGATAACAAAGACATAAGATATTACTTTGCAGGTTGGTTGTAAACTTCACCTTTTATTGTTAGGCCCATTCAGTGCCTAATTATCCTTCACTTGGATTTGAATACAAAATATCCGAAGTGTTAGATAACCTTTAACAATTCAAGATCACTGAGTGAACAGTCACTTAGTGAGTTACCTTCAGGATGCTCAACCTAAGTCTACAAGAAAGACTCTAGCATTCAGTGAGGCGGTTCCTAGTGAATGAAGCATGAGCCAAAGAAGAAGGTGATGGGTTCAATGAGTTGTGGCAATAGACTCACTGAACTCCATACGATCTCCAACAACTAGAAGACCCTAAAGACGAAAGACTGAAGAATAGGCGGGATAGTTTGAAACAGATAAGTCCAAGCTCTTATCTGCCTGAAGTCAAACTATCCTGAATAGGGTATTAAGATAAGGTCAGTGTCAGTACTGACCTTAGAAAGTGTGTTTGTCCCATACTTAAAATAGAAATGTAATAGAGATAAAGGTGTACAATATGTACTAGCCTATCAACATTGGGGCACTTATCACCCATGTAGGTATGGCCTTACTTGAGTAGTATAAATAGAAAATGTTTTGTAAGAGAGTAGGTTAACTTTGTGCATTCAAAGTTGTATCTTTCACAAACACCTACTCCTCCAAATATACTAAGTCCCTGAGTAAGCTCAGTTGGTGAGCATAGTAGTCAGCTTTGAATAACACTTTAGGTTTATGCAAAGTTGTTAGTGAGGAGATCACACACACACACATTGTCATTCAGTCCCCATTGTAGTTCCGCATACAATGGGGTATAATTCTTAATAAAAAGAGTTAAATGTTGAAAAGTTATTTTTGTGTCTTTTATTTATTATTTATATTTACTTACACAAACCTTTTCAAAGAACAATTACATTAATTTACTTATAATCCATGAGTTAGTAAATGATAACTTTGTAGTTATTGTTCACTAACTAAGAGGGAACAACAAGTGGTATCAGAGCAGAAGGTTTATAAAACTTTTAACACTTAAATCTGCTAGTGTTTTTAAAACCTAGATCCTAAAATGGCTGCTGAAAGTACTATACCCTAGCTAGTTGACAAAAAAGGAGGTAGCTATGCTGCTATAGCTCCCAAACTAGAGCCGGGAAAATTTAATAAGTGGAAAAAGCGTATGCTTTGCTACTTAGCGGGAATGAAACCCTACTACATAAAATGTATTAAGAATGGTCTATTTCAGCCAAAAACTGCTGAAGGTGCTATACAGCGTAAGATTCAATGGACCCTAGATGAGAGAAGGGTGGTCGTTCAAGACCAACGCCTTAAAAGCATCATTATGCGATGTCTACCAGATGATATAATGGAGTCAGTCATTAGCTGTGAGACAGCTAAAACAACATGGACTGACTTGGTTCACAGCTTTGAAGGTCCCTCAGATACCAAGGAAAACAAGATCATGGATCTGAAACTTGAGTATCAAACTTTCAGGGCTAAACCCTCTGAAAGTCTCTCACATACCTACACATTCTATAAGACCCTACTCAATGAGCTTGCCAATGATGGTGTTAACCTCTCTAAACATGAAATCAATGTTGGTTTTGTAAATAGTCTCCCTGAGAAGTGGTTAACCTTCTCTCAGGGACTGAGAAATGCCAATCATACTCAGACCCTTGACCTTGCAGATATTTATGGAAGGTTTGTCTATGAGGATAACCTAATCCAAAGAAGGTATTCTGACACCAAAAAGGCCCTTATAACCACTCCATCCAGTACTTCTATTTCTACTACATTCTTCTCTAATAATGTTATACAGGATTTCCAAGAAATTTTTGATGATGAGGTAGATGAAAGATTTAGTGAGGATTACCTCAGAGACTTAGACATTGAGTTTCATGAGAGAGCCCTTTTGGCAAATTCAAAATGTTTTATAAAAAGAAGAAATAATTTTTCAAGTCAAAAAGAAAATGAAAATACTGAGTGTTTCACATGTGGCAAAAAGGTCATTTTGCTAAAGATTGTTTTTCTAAAAAGTTTGAACCTTTTTACAAATCATCAGTATTCGGCTTCTCCACAAAAGGTTTTCAAGTTTACTCCAAAACTTATTCAGTCTTCTCAGTCCTTAAGTAGTCAGGCTGATCCCAAAATTCAAAAAGACTACAAAGCCGAGTATAAGAAAATGAAAGCTAAACTTACACTATTTGAAGCTAGTCCCTCTACTTCTCAGACCCCAAAGACCTTTCAACTAAAGAACACAGGTTTAGTTACTAAAACTTTTGATTGGGATAAGGAAGGGGTTTCAGATGATGAGGAAGTAATTGAGGTCAAGGTATTAATGACTCTAGCTGATGATGAGCTCACTATGGGAAAGAATCATGCTCGAAATATTGGATGGATCGACATCACCATGAGAAAAGTAAATATTCTTTTCTCTATGGATGAAGATGCCGATTGGAAAAATTACCTTGTTGATTTCTAGACTTGTGCCGCGACCCATATAGGGTTCACGCACCTATATATGTACATGTTATACTTGTGTGGTGCAAAGACCTAATTAAAACGCATTTACCAAGATGGATTATGTCAATCTAGGGCTTAAGTGCCCTATTTATATGAAAAACTTAGACTTAGACGTAAACAATATACATTATACACAAAATGGTAAAGAAAACTATACGTGAACGTTCTTGTAAAACAGACCCTAATAAGCTATTTAAGAAAGAAAAATAAGTTAGAATCACTAAGAAAACCTTAATGGACCTTGGTATTAACTCTCGGGAAAGGTTGTTGGGCCAACGAGCCCAATAAGCTCAAAATAACCTCAACCGAGCTTATTAATAAGCCAATTTGATTTGTGTAGTTTAGAAAGTTTAACAAGTTTAGAAAGTAACTTAAAATGCTAAGAAAAACCTTTAATGTGTTTCGGGTTTGAGTTATTAGGCTCGCTAGCCCAATAAGCTCCAATAAGCTCCAATAAGCTTTCCTGAGCTTATTGGTAGCTTATACAAACTTAAATAAGGTTAACGAATGCATTTGTGCTTTTTAAAACTTAAATGGACCCTTAGAACACTTAACGGACTTTAATGGGCCCAATAAGGCCCATTAAGCCAAAATAAGCTCGTTAAAGCTTATTTATAAGCTAGGGCAGCTTATATGGCTTATTTGGACTTAATTAAACATAATGTCACTTGTTAGAACTTAATTGGACTTAAAATGCGATTTTTGTAAAGTTAAGGGACTAAAAGTGTAAATTACAAACTAGAGGGACTAAAACTGTCATTTTTGGACTTTAATAAGTCCAGGGGCTGTTTTGAATATTCTGAAAGTTAAGGGGGCTGATATGAAACTATAAGGACCTAAATTACAACCTTGTAAAGTGGAAGGACTAAAAGTGTAATTATTGAAACTAAAGGGTTTAAAATGTAAATAAAGCATAATTATAAACCCAGGGGCTGTTTTGTATTTATAAGAAACTCAAGGGTATTTTGTAAACAAAAGTAAATTATTTAAACACTTAACTAGTCGGACGGACTATAATATACTCGGGTGTTATTCAGTTTTGAATAACGACTTAATAAATAAGAATATTTATTAACAAGGTATATACGTTTCCCAAGAGCCATCAAACAATTTCAAATACATTAAACACGTACACCACCACACAAGTGATAACAGTATATATAGACTAGCAATTTATTATAGTTTATACATTGAGTCTTTAGCCTAAATTTGTAGACTAAGACTGGCCGTATTTACTTAGGTATTTGACGGTGTGGTTCATACTTGGATATCTATTATCAATTTCCAGAGGACTATTCACTCAGGTGAGTTCATAGCCCCATGTTTTACAATTATTTAAATGATTTACATCCTTGGGGTGAGAACATGCTTTGTTTTACAAATTGGACGCAAGTGTACATTTTATACAATGATTACGTGTTTGCCTAAGTAGCGATAACCCACTGAGCCCTTTATCATGAACTGTCAATTACTGGATTGTGAGCGCGAATGTTATAGATAGATCTATTTGGGATTGACAATCCCCGTTCGGGTGATTAGCTATCACTGGGAACGAACGTATACCATGTCGGATTTGGGATGTTTCGGGTTAGAACATCATTCACGGGCATTCATTGGCAATATATTGCATTCATACATGTCGAGCTTCAGTGTCATGAGCTTAGGAAAACGTGATCACTTTTTATGATGTTTGCATGTGTTGCTAAATCATACACTTGGAAATCTTGCGGTCCTACTATTGATTTACATAAACCTATGAATTCACCAACATTATGTTGACGTTTTAAGCATGTTTTTTAGGTCAATAAGGCACGAGGTGCGATGATACATTGGAAGTCAATAATTAAAGAGTCAACACTTAAGATTTGGGGTCTTATTACATTTTGGGAAAATTGTTATAAATCGGAATCTTTATTTATATTGTTGAACAATTTAAAGCCATGGGCTTATGTAACAAACAAGCATTTTGTTAATCCAATGTATCTTTATTTTTCAAACGACACGTTTAGTAGTTGTTCTCAGAATCTTGTGCTATTGATCCATAAATGTAACGCCCTCGGATATTCAAACATTCTGCTGCGTGCTCAGATTTGAGGGTGTTACAATAATACATCCATTTCATATGTAATATGGAAAACATACATGACCGGTTCGGTTACAAAATGATCACTACGATTAGGTTACAAGATGAAAATATACAACCTAAAGCCATACTAGTCGGGAGTTACCCGTAATACTTAGTAGGCTATACAAAATAGCTAAGACATAACCAGATCTAAGAACTACTACCGGCCTCCTCTGGTACATCAGGATGTGCTGGATCTCTAGCAGGTCTCTACTGACTTTTTAGTGCTACCATCTGAGTCTGCAATGTCCTCAGCAGAGTCAGTTCTCTACAAGCTGTGCATGTCGCCTACGGTCTGCTGCCCATAAATCTCCAATCTCATTCTGCTATGCTAAAACCGTAGTGCGTAGTGCTCTGACCTCAGAACGTGCCGTATCACTGGCATCCATAGCCTGCGCCCAAGCTGCACGAGCAACCCTGGCATCACTCTCAATAAGTCTAGCCATGCGAGCATGGAAGCACCTATCTTTACGTAGCAAGTTGAGCTGACCGCTCATCACCGATCTATCATCTTGTGCATCCCCAAGTCGCATATAGATCTCATCAGTATGCTGCCTAATAGTAGTGACAAAATCTGTCATTCTCTGACCCAACTTTGCCATATCAGTTACTGGTATCTCCTCTGTAATCTCATCTGGATTCACCCAGACGTCAGTAATCCCGTAACCTACCTCTCTATCTGGTTTACGTCTAATCTCGACATCCAGAGTGCCAACAAAACTATAATCTGCTCTAAAACCTCCAGTAGACCTAGCAGTAGGAGCATATGAGCTCTCCTCGATCTCATATCTAGGACCGGGAGCAATGCACAACCTCTTCTAAAGCGGTAACATAACCTTAGAAACATCCGCTCTACTATCAGTAGAGGGTAGAATCAAAGGTGGTGATGATGTAGGTAACTGTATAGGTAAAAGTGGTGGTGTCCCTGATGGAGGTGCTAAACAGTAAGTGGATGGTGCAGCAGCTCTCATCTTGACCATAGATGCCCTGGTGTGTGGAAGTATGATAGGTGGTGGTAATGGTAGTGGTGAGGATAAAGGTAATGGTGGTGGTGATGCAGTCCTCAGCTGAAGCCCGGCTGCCCTGTAGCCCAAAGGTGCCTCAGTGTAAGTAGGGCTAGTAGTAGGTGGTGATGATACAGGAAATGATGGTGAGGGTATCTGAGGAAGTGATGATGAGTATGATGTAAGTGGTGATGGTGGAGGTAATGTAGCGGCAACTACAACAATCAGTGCCTCAATAGATGCTGCCACAGGAGGCTGTGACCGGATGGTCATCCGTGCCCTATGGGTACCAGTCTGGGGTGATGGTACAGAGTCTAACTCCTCCTCCTCATCTTCACCCTCATCCTACTCCTCGTCTTCAGCATGTCTCCAGAGGACTCCCCCTCCTCCTCATCATCTCTGTCAATGGGATAATCAGTTGGATCCTCCATATGATCCTCATCATCCTCCTCCTTCGGATCCTCCTCAGGATTGGACTTAGTAATATAACCCGGTGAGTCAGTAGTGGGTGAGACAGCAGCAGGCAGTGGCTGCTCCTTAGCTGGAAACACATCATCCTCAGGTGGCATAAACTCTGGGTATATAGGTTCAGGAACATAATCTGGTGGAGGTGGTTCCTGCATAGCGGCCTCTACATATGCATAAGGGTCCTTTGGCATCATGGGCAGTCCATCGTATCCGTATACAATGACGCCCAGAGATCCTACATCCAATGATCCATCATCACTAGATATGGATGTGTAAGTGACCGTGGAATGCTCTGAATCCGACATGACAAAATCTGTGACAATAAAAAGTAACTTATATAAGTATTAATATAAGACTCTTATCGTAATATACATAATATACATTATAAACACGTATATCAATCATGAATACATCTAGTATAACCAACTAATGCAAACAACTAGTGTATGTATGTCCCGTGAAAACCCTTTTGTATGATGCAATGTTTGAAAACGGTTATAGTCCAAGTAAAAACATTTGCCCTGATTCTCTATAACCTTAGCTCTAGATACCAATCTGTAACACCCCCAAATCGGGTCGCAGCGGAACAATGTGTCCGGGAGCGTTACATCATAAATCAATAACACAAGATATGAGAATGACCTCTATATGAGTCGTTTGAAAACTGATACATTGAAATAACTAAAATTGTTTGTTACAAAAGCACAACGGCTTAACATGTTCACTTGTAAATGTAAAGATTTTAAAACATAACAAAATCCACAAAATGTAAAGCTTCTAAATTTTTATACAATGACATCCAAAATAACGACCACCAATGTATCCAGGTCTCGTACCTTATTGACCTGAGAAAAACATGCTTTAAAACGTCAACATAAAGTTGGTGAATTCACAGGTTTATGTAAATATAATGTAGGACCGTAATACTTCCAAGTGTATGATAATGCAACAGATGCAAACATCACAAAATGTAATTACATTGCCCTTGATGATGTTCTAACCCGCAACATCCCAAATCTGACATGGTATACGTTTATTGTCCGGCAAACCGGCACAGTGAGCGCTACTCACCCGAACGGGAAGGTAAATCCCAAATAGATCTATTTATAACATTCGCACTTACTCAGTAATTGACAGTTCATGATAATGGGCTTAGTGGGTTATCGCTACTTAGGCAAACACGTAATAATGATAAAATGTACACTTGCGTCCAATTTGTAATACAATGCATGTTTCTCACCCCAAAAGTTGTAAATCATTGAAATCGTAAAAACATGGGGCTATGAACTCACCTTGAGTGAATGAGCAACAATGTAAATCACAAGATGAAATGCGTCACGCAAATGTCCGAATGCAACCTAACTAATTATAGGTTGTATGAGTACTAAGTACTTTGAATAACTAATACCATATATAATTTTATATAGCTACATCACCATCTAATTGTAATTGAGTAATAATATTTATAAAGTTAAAATGTTTATAAATATTACCTTAGTAAAAATGTCGTAACTTTCTCGTTTTAAGTCCGTTTTGTATGTTCTTTATGTCCACGGTTTCGTATTAAGAAAATGTATTAAAATATTACATTTTAATATTTTTAACTCACTGATGAACAGTAATTTTTATTGTTCATAATTATTTATAAAATTATTTTTATAAATTTAATGATCAAAATCTTTTAAAAGTCATGACTTATTCGTTTTGATTTCATTTTTAGTGATTCTTTCGAGCACGTCCTCGTAATTAAAAATTCTATCTAAATAAAATATTTTCCAAAAAGTTTCTGTAATGAACAGTAATTTATTTTTATAAAAGTATTTATTATTGTAACTTGCAAAATCCATAACTCCTTCGTTATTGATCAAATAATTATGTTTCTTAATGTTTTGGAATCTTAAAAATGTATACTTTCTATGAAAAATAATCAAATTTTTTATCAGATGTGGAAAGTAATAAGTTTTTATAAAATTTTCTTTTATAATACGCTTTTTATTTAAATCTTGTAAACTCCGTATCTCCTTCGTTATAGCTCAGTTTTTCGAGTTCCTTATAGATTTGGAATCCTCATGAGATGTACTACGTTTATAAAATATAAAACCATACTTTTAAAATTCGAATTAAAACAGTCCACTTTTGTTAAATATGCATTTATTTATATAAACTTGTTTATGTCAAATAATTCATTCCAAGTCTTTTCTCATGATTAATACACTAACTTGTGTACATTTAAAGTCCTCTAATATTTTTCCAATGATTTTGTCCAGGAATAACATGTTCTTGCATTTCTTTTACTTATAAATTTAATAAGTAAACTTTTAAACAATTAATTTATATATATACTTTTTATATATAAATCAACACTTGTATAATGTTTATACTTCGATTACAACATGTTTTTATCATCAATATATGAAAAAGTATTTCAAACCATGATCAAGAGTAATAATCCATTTTACATATTAATATATTTTCTAGATGGTGATTTACTACATAGACATTATATACACATAAAATCACAAGTGTAAAGAGTGTAAGGTTTTTAGATGACCTTAAGATGAAGTATGATGAAGAGTAACAAGTTCTAAACCCTAGTTTAGAATCAAAACCCAAGCTTCTAAGACATCAAAACCTTAATCTTCCAAGAAACCATAATCTTGAACTTTTCTTGATTAACCCTTTTAAATACTTAACCAAGCCTTCAATACACCTTAGAATGTCTTAGATATGATACTAGAATACTTGGTAAGAAAAATCGTATTGATGGTTTGTTTGTGTTGTGTGTGAGCCGTGGCTAGGGAGAGCACAAGGAGAGAGTTTGTGTTGGTTTTTGGTTAAGGAATAATATGTGTGTTTTAAACTAAATAGTAGCACTCCTTATATACTACAACCTTGGTCTAAGTTACTAGTTTGAAAGTCAAGACCATGAAAGACTAGGGGGGGCATTTAGACAACAAGAGTGAAACAAGGAGAGCCTTGGTCAAGATTACTAGTCATGGCTAGATTTCAATGTATACTAGGTTGTACATGGTACTTGGTGTGGTCTTTGTGTGATCTTGGTCCCCTTATGTGTAGATTAACCCTGAAATTGGGGGAGGGAAAAGACTAAGATGAGTCTTTGATATTTTGTGGTAATATTCTAGTATTACTTGTAGTTTTAAGAAGTGTAGGTTAAGTGTAAAGAGTGTACTTGAAATGTGTAAGTTCTAGTTTGGTTCTTATATGCATAATTCGGCTAACATGATGAATATGGGTGAAGTTTTATAAAACTTTAAGTATTGGGTATAATAATGGGTATTTGTTGAAGCGTAGATAAGTTTTGGTGGTTCCGTGAATGCCTAAATGTATTTTATTGCGAAACGTAAACACTTTACGTAACCAATAAAAATAAAATGTGAAAAGTTAATTATTATCCTCCTAAACAACCGTTATGCTTCTATAGGAGTTTTGTGTCTACTGCATTTAGTTCCCTAATTGATATCGTTCCATCTACACTAGACCATGATTATGATGTCAAACTAGCCGACGGAAAAATAATTAGAGTTAATACTATCATACAGGGTTGCACTTTAAATTTCTTAAATCATCCATTTAGCATCGACTTAATGCCCATAGAACTTGGTAGTTCTGATGTCATCATTGGTATGGATTGGTTATCAATGTATCATGCCGTAATCGTCTATGATGAGAAGATTGTTTGTGTTCCCTTTGAGAATTTTATTCGTGGTGACGGAAGCAACAACAGACACCAGTCTCGATTAAACATCATCTTGTGCACCAAAACTCAAAAGTATTTGCTGAAAGGATGCCATGTCTTTTTGGCACATGTTACAGCAAAGAAGAGGGAAGACAAGTCGGAGAAGAAGCGACTTAAAGACGTACCAGTTGTTCGAGACTTTCCTAAAGTATTTCTCGAGGACTTTTCGGGTATTCCACCAACCCAACAAGTGAAATTTCAAATTGATTTGATACCTGCACCTGTAGCACGGGCGCCTTATCGATTAGCTCCGTCTGAGATGAAAGAATTGCTGGATCAATTGCAAGATCTTTCCAGCAAAGGCTTTATAAGACCCAATTCCTCACCTTGGGGAGCTCCGGTCTTGTTTGTCAAGAAGAAGGATGGATCATTCTGGATGTGCATCGATTACCGAGAATTACATAAGCTAACGGTGAAGATCTGTTATTCGCTTCCAAGAATTGAAGATTTATTCGATCAACTTCAAGGGTCGAGTGTCTACTCGAAGATCGACTTGAGATTGGGTTATCATCAACTGAGAGTTCGTGAAGAAGATATCCCGAAGACTGCATTGAGGACTCGTTATGGTCATTAAGAGTTTCAGGTTATGCCTTTTGGTTTGACGAACGCACCGGCGATATTTATGGACCTCCTGAATTAGGTGTGCAAGCCATATCTGGATAAATTTGTGATTGTCTTTATTGACAATATTCTGATCTACTCAAAGAGCAAGCAAGAGCATGAAGAGCATCTTAAGTCAATCATAGAGTTGCTTAAGAAGGAGGAGTTGTATGCCAAATTCTCTAAATGTGAATTTTGGATTCCTAAAGTACAGTTCCTCGGTCACGTGATTGACAGTCAGGGCATTCACGTGGATCCCGCCAAGATCGAGTCAATTAAAGATTGGGCATCTCCCAAGACTCCAACGAAGATTCGTCAATTTTTACGTCTTGCCGGTTACTATCGAAGAATCATTGAAGGATTTTCAAAGATTGCCAAATCAATAACTAAGTTAACTCAGAAGAATGTCAAGTTTGATTAAGGTGACAGAGAAGAAACAACTTTTCAGTTATTAAAGCAGAAACTGTGTAGCGCGCCTATTGATTCGTAGTTTTACATACATATAAAATAATATACTTATAGAGAAATTAAGGAAATCCCCAAGTAACCCTCGATCAATTCCACTCACAAAGATATATATAAAATACGTATATTAAACCGGGTAAGTATGATCACCCGGGTCGTTTTCCCCAATGAATAGTGAAATTGAAACCACGTTTTAAGTTCGGATCCTGATTTGAATGAAGCAAAGAAATTTGGTTTGGAAAGATATGAAAATAAAATTAAATTGAACAATTAAACAAATACGGAAATGCAACTATAAAGCAAATTGACTAAGATTTTACCCTAAAAATGTAAACTAAAATTTTACTAAATTAAGAAAAAGTGAAGAAAATTATTAAAAATAAAAGCCCTAATTTTAATCTTTTTATAAAAGTTTAATTAAACTAATTAAAACTTAAACCTAATTACTAATTAAAGCTATTAAACTTAATTAACTACTTAACTAAGGACTAATGTCGTAAAGACCTAGGAAACTAACGGGTGAACAGACAAGCTAACGGAGGGACCAACTTAGTAAACTACTAAATTCAAAAGTTACACTATCTACCCTGAGAATCTACCCCGATAACAAGCTAAGGCCCGAATTAAGGTGAAATTTGAAAAGTGCTTAAAATGAAAAACTCAAAGAAGCAAAGTTGTAAAGGAAGACAGGGGGAACAAGATTAATAAAGGTTACTTGGGCTGAAACTCACAAATAAGCTCACAAAGAGCTTATCTATAAGCTGTTACAGAAACTAAGGGTTTGGGCTAAGCTTTACTAAAACAGCGATTGTGAGCTCAAATAAAGCTTAAATTTAAAAAGGAAAAGTGATTTAGAAAGCTAATGATGTGCTTTTTCTAAAAATACAAAGAAATTTAAGCTAGAAGTGCTTTTAAACTACTGAAATTAAGCATGAACTAAGCAAACTCAGAAAATAAGCAAAGTAGCACTAAATCCAAATGAGCTTAAAAGCTTAATAAGCTAAACTAGATTCTAAAATTTTAAGGGCTTATAAAACTACTTATAATCTATCTAATTAAGCTAGAAAATCTAGATCCATAAGCTAAATTAACAAATTTAAATCCTAAAGTTTCTAAGTACTGTTTTTGGCTTTTTAACCTTTTTATGACTTTTGACAGCTAAATTAAACTAGGAAAATAAGCTAGAAATTTCAAATTAAGACTTAAGATGTATTAAGCTATATTAAGACTTAAAAACTACTGAATTTGATAAGCTAAATCCTAAAATTACTTATCTAAATTATGCTGAGAACACAGCA
>BQNB010031740.1:0-28637 GCA_026074375.1 Tanacetum coccineum | reverse complement strand
GTTCTTTTGCTTTAAATAATCATACCTAAATTGATGATAAGTATTAAAGTTGGTTTTATTTTGTTGTTTTTGAGTTTTAGGGGATGGAGATTGAAGATGAAGATGAAGATGAGACTTCCCCTGATTCATGAAACCCACAAGCCAAAACCAAAAGACATCGACGACAATTGATTTCAAGCAGAAGATTGTTACAGATCTACATACATGTATAAGTTAACTTTTTTAAAAATCCATTTTAAGGTTTTTCTTTCTAATTAGTTATTTTTTAATGATTGCAGCTTCCTTTATCTTTACTTAAGACGTCTCAAGGGCATCCTATGGTGAGTAGTTTATGTTAATTAGGGTTTATTGATGTTTATTGTGGTTAAATTTTTGTTACTTGGGGATTTTAATTAATTAGTGTTGTTGTATGTTAATAAGGGTTAAATTTAGTTATGGGGTGTTTGGATCAGCTTACTTTATAAGCTTAACAGCTTACTGAAATTTGGAAAAGCCGATAAGCTCGCTTTTTTAGGCTCATGAGGTTAAGCCCATGGCTTATTTTATGAGAAAGAGTAAACTAAAAGATGATCTGTGAAGTACGCGAGGGGTTTTTTGGATTAGGTTATTTCCAAGCTTATGAGCTTATTGGATTTTGGGAGAGCTCACCTTATAAGGTTGCTTAGTTGAGCTTATGGCTTATCCATAAGACTTTGATTGCCTGTATTTTGCGCTTAGTTGTTTTGACATACAAACATTTTATGGTGCTCATTTTTGCATTGGTGTATGATATACACAGTTTTGCATAAGTTGCTTCGAGTGGCATAGTTTTAAATTGCATAATTTTAGTTGTCTTTGGTGTCTATGAACTCCATGAAACTATTGTGACAACTAAGGTTGTTAGTCGGGGATAAAACGCCGCTTAGAAAAATGAATGACGGTTAGGCGAAAAAGTGGCTGTGAATTTCATAAACGGGTGTTTGAGCCTTTTTTTTGTTATAATATGATTTTCATAAACGGGTGTTTGATTTTAAAAATTGGAAAGCTCATAGGCTTATTTTCTAGACATGTGAGCTTACGCACTTAAATAAGCCATAAGCTCGGTTTGATAAGCCATGGCATAACAACGTTTTTGTGACTTAAATTTGTTGACAATAAATAGCAACAATTGGGTTCCTACTTTGATTTGATATTCAGATAGTTAGTTAAAATATACGTCGTTTAGCTTAGTTTGTCCCCTTAGTGTCCATGGATGTACTCATAATTAACTTGCGTTTGTGTTTCCATCCGTGCAAACAGGAAGTTTAAAGGGACGAGTTGATAGGATTTTTTTGTATATGCGTTATCTTCCAAGGTAACTAATATCAATTACGAATTATCAATTTAATCAGGTGGCCCTTTTATTCACATGTACCGTCGCTGCAGTTTGGTGCAGCCATTGCTGGTGGTTTGACTGCTGAAAAAGGAAAGCGAAAACACGTTCCTACTGCAGCTGATGAATCGGGTATGTTTACTTCTAAACAACTGACAAATTTGTTTAGTATGTGGAAATAGCAAAAATGTATGCAAAAAATGGTTTTATATTGGTTTACTTCTGAAGAGTGCAACATATTTTAGGCATTCTTAAGTCTAATAACTATAACTCTTTGACATCTTCAAAAAAGGAATTTGGTATCTCTGATGGAGACGACATTTCCGAGAAACATTTGTACTGTCATAAACAAATCAGAAATTATAATCAGATTTGACGACAAATATCATGTAACTGATCATAATATTGCGTATTCATACACATACCTTTTATTGTTTGTGTTTTTCTCTGATTGCCACCAATGTTGTTGCTCTTCTACTTAACTACAGATCATGTAAAACTTGAACACGTTCTCTCAAGTCAGACGGCGGGCAGCCGTGCTCTAACAAGCTTAATTTGGCTAAATAGTAACCCAAGAATTCCAGCTGCAACTTCGGCGTATGTGGATCGCAAATTGGTAAACCGAAGGCCACTAAAACCGGCGGCGACCGACTACTATCGCATTAGACAACAATCAAGAAGAGCATTTAAGGACTCAGTTAAACCGCGGTGTAGTTCCAGATGGTATCGATGTGCATTGTTTAACAAGTCTGATTAAGGTATAACTGTATAGTTCTATTCATTTTTAAAAGTTATTTTAGACATTAGATTAATAGTCGATTTATGGAATTTGCAGGCTTGGTTCAGAGAACTGCTTACTGGTGTTTTCAACAACTTATCAAGGAACCAGTTAATGCAGCGTCAATGTGAAGAAGAGTGTTTGGGACTTGCCCGCCTTCTGCCACCAATGGAAACCGCGCTACTTGATTGGCTGATGAATCTCATGGCAGATGTTAGTCGTTGCTAATTCAGCTGTGTCTGGAGTACTTTAACTTGGTCTTGATTCAGGTTGGTTTTACATTTACATTTAAAGACTAACAATCTTCTGATAAAATGGCAAAATAGTCAGTGAAAGTATTTCTTTAATACAACTCTTATGTCTAGCGAATAGGAACACACTTAGAAATGTTAAGAAATATTATGAAAAAGAAAACAAGTTCAAAAGACTTCATAATTAAATGAGCGAAACGGCGACATATGCATAGGAAACTATTCATTCCCTAGCAGTCCTATTATTTTTTATAGTGCTTCCTTATTATACATGGTTCCCTTTTTGTATCACTAACTCTCATCAATACGGTATAGAGCGTATGTAGGGTATAGCTTTTTTTAATCGGTTCAGGTATGTATCGAGTTTTATGCAAAGTTGGGGTTAAATATGTGAACTAAAATTTGTCCTATAGTATGTTTCGACTAATCAATTCAACTGGCTTCTCAAGTTTCTGATTTTAGCTGCTATGTCACGTGCTTTGTTTGACTACTCATTTCGCAAATTAGTTTCTCTTTTTCTTATATTTGTTATTCTTGCAGACCATTTAGAAAGACAAGAGCGATTACTGGAAGTAGTTACTGAAGTTAAAAGAGTTTTCACTGCGTACTATGGACTACCTGGTCTCATTTGGGGAGCGTATGTCCACCAGAGTTGTCACAACTTATATGATCAAACATGGAGTCGAGGGCCCTCAAGTATGTCTCTCTTTAGCGCTATTTCATATATCTAAAAACATTATGATATTTGTTTCGGACTAGGTTCTCTAAGGGTATCTTCTAAAAGAAAATATGGTCATGCAAATGGTTTTGGTTAAATTTGGAAACGGTTACTGTCTCACAAAGACAACTTTTGTTTGTGTATTATAATCTCAACACATTAAATTAGTTAATGCTGAAACAGCTAACAGTGGGCAAACCTGTTTGCATTATAATTAGTATCTCTCTCTTTAGCGCTATTTCATATATCTAAAAACATTATGATATTTGTATCGGACTAGGTTCTCTAAGGGTATCTTCTAAAGGAAAACATGGCCATGCAAATGGTTTTGGTTAAATTTGGAAACGGTTACTGTCTCACAAAGACAACTTTTGTTTTTGTATTATAATCTCAACACATTAAATTAGTTAATGTTGAAACAGCTAACAGCGGGCAAACCTGTTTGCAGCCGAACCCATTTGACTAAATGTATAAATATTGAACAAACAAACATATAATAAAGGAAAGGAGGTATGTTTTTTGTATAATGTTTTCGATGTTTGGATTAGGGCCCATTTGGATTATGGGCGTACTTCAATCGGGGTTTGCTTTCGTGAAAGTAAAATCCTTAAAATCCTATACTTGATAATGGCCTGAGCTCTTTTGTTTTTCTATTGGTAATTTCTTAAATCTATGTCACTTGTATATTTAAGCTTATAAACCCTATATGTACAGGCAGAAATACTATTAGAAGCCAGAGGAGGTAATTGCAATCGTCTTTGCAAAAGCTCTAACGGCTGACCGCGTTACAGTCCATTTTGATGAACAAATTGTAAGGTGTGTTTTCAACTTTGTGAACATATATTAGAGGTTCGCAATATGAACAGATTTAGGGGGTCGGGGTTACGTAACGGGCAGGATTTCCTTCTTATTATAACTTTATATTATACCCACCATCTCACACATACACCTGCTCAACTCCCCTCATTAGTGCTCGACTTTACCCTTTACTGCTCAGCTTCTCCACTCGACTCAACGTTCACTCCTCAACCCTCTACTCAACTCTTCCATTTTTTTCAAGTTTATTTTTTATTTTTATATGCATTTTCGATTTGTAAAAAAAAAAAGAAACAGATAGATATTATTCGAATTACGGTTCATAATTTTTTTAAACAGAAATCAATGCTGTAATAGAAAAAAAAAGAAATAATTAAAATGAGTTATCACTATTAGTTGGCCTCACCGATCCAGGTTTGATCATTTCTTCATATTAGAATTGCTTATCTGCTTGCGTATTATCCAAATCGATTATCTGATCAAGTTGGATATGCATTATATATAACTTAAAGAAACGATAACTTAAATGGGGTTTATTCTTTTTTTTGTTCATAAATCCACCCAATTAACTATAAGCTACTTTGTAGGCCACCTAAGGATGCATCTGTTTTTGTTTAAACCAAAATCTGGAAAAAAAGAGGCTGAATCACTAAGCTAACCTTAATTTGTTTCAGCAAACAGAAATGCTCTTGGTCACTTTTTCTGCTTTGTAAATTAAAATAACTGAGCAGTAGAAAGTCAAAGAACTTTGGTCATTTCACATGTTATTTATCACATTCGGTATTCACATTGTTATTGGTTACTAACTACGCTATGATAATATTCTGTCTTTTGTTTGCAGAAAATACGCAGAAAAAAACAAAGCTCCCAAAAAAGTGTATTGCACAGGTGGCCACATGAGCATATGTTTTGTTATTGGTTCTTATTAATCTTTGTATTGCAGTAAGATCATGTAGTGGTTTTACACATCTAGCTGCAAGGGATCTAAATCTTTTGTCCAAAAGAAGCAACAAAGTTATAGAATGTTCTTTCTCCCTTGATTATGATGAAACTGTTCATTTGTCTTGAGTATAGAAAGCTTTGGCTGAGCCTTTAAGCATTGTGTAGTAGAGTATGTAATTGTATACAAATAATGCAAATCTGATGATGTTGTCGACGTTTATTGCTTTAGATTTTTCCATAAATAGTTAGTTTTTTTACTTACGTTCCAAGTTTTAGTATTTGATCCATTTGTGTTGAATGGGTCATTCTGGGTTTCCCCCGCTCCGCAGCGGAGCGCGAGTTAAAAACCTTGTTATAGTTATGAATCAGCACCCCCTCTTGTCATAAACCTGTAAAAAACTTTGATTAAACCAAAACCAAGTTCTTGAATCTCAATTCAAGATCAAGACAACAACCAATCTGAACAATCAAAATGTTTACTCCTGCTAATCAGTCGTAAACCTATTATCTAATTGATAATAGTTCTATTACAATATTAGAAACTAAAACAATGAATCAAGATCGATCTTAATCGATTAGGGATTACAAGAAGAAGATGAATATGCGTAATTTTTATAGAGAGTTGATATGTTGTGTATCTCGCAAATGACGAAGACCAGCTTAAATACAGCTGCCAAAGATAAAAGATCAATCCAAGCCCTCAACTTTACATGACTTGCTAAATCCAGCAATCCATACTTTTAACAACTGAAATAAGAAAAAGCAAAAGACACAATCAGTCCATGTACTTTCTACCAGGTAAAGATCATAACTTTAACATCCCCCCTTGATCTCTACCTGGAAACAATCAACCAACCCAAGTTTGGAGACCAAAAACTCATGTTGCATTTTATCTAAGCCTTTTGTAAATATGTCAGCTACTTGATCAGCTGAACTAATCTTTTGAGTTTTAATAACACCACTTAGAACCTTATCTCTCACAAAGTGAAGATCAATTTCCAAATGCTTAGTTCTCTCATGAAAAACTGGATTTGCAGCAATCTTAATTGCTGCCTGACTATCACAAAAAATATTTACAGGTAAAATGTTACCCAAATTTAGATCTATCAAAATCTTTAAGACCCAAATTATTTCTGAAGTTGCTGAAGCCATAGCTATATATTCAGCTTCAGTAGTAGACTTAGAAAGGGTGTTTTGCCTTTTGCTTTTCCAAGAAACCAATGAACCATTTAAAAATAAACAAAACCCAGTAACAGATTTTCTAGTTATAAGACATTTAGCCCAATCAGCATCCACAAAAGTTTCAAGAGAAACTTTTGGACACCTGATAATATGAACACCTTTTCCAGGTGAGCCTTTTAGGTATCTCAAAACCTTAAGAGCAATCTTAAGATGAGACCTAAGGGGTCTATGCATAAACTGACTCAAACAATGCACAACATAGGATATATCAGGTCTAGTGTGAGTCAAGTAAATCAGTTTACCAATTAACTTCTGATACTCAGTAATCTTATCTATAACTGGATCATTTAAAGTTGGCTCACCGGAAACCTTTAAGTTTTGTTCAAGAGGAACAGCAGACGGTTTACATGCAAGTAAACCAAATTCTGATAAAAGATCTAAACAATACTTTCTTTGACTTAAGCACAATCCTTTATCAGTTTCAACTACTTCAATACCCAAAAAATACTTTAACTTCCCAAGATCTTTAATTTGAAACTTGCTTTTCAAAAAAGTTTTAAAGTTTTCAATGTGAACCAAGCTGTTTCCAGTTATAATGATATCATCAACATAAACAAGTAAGGCTAGAAACATACCAGAATCAGCTTTGGTAAACAAGGAATAATCACTCTTACTCTGTACAAATCCATCCTCAACCAAGGCCTGAGTGAGTTTAGCATTCCACTGTCTAGGAGCTTGTTTAAGCCCATATAAGGACTTTTTAAGCTTACAAACTCTTTTATCATTCTTATCAAAATAACCATCAGGTAGTTTCATATACACAGTTTCAGTTAGATCACCGTAAAGAAATGCATTATTAATATCAAGCTGAAACAAAGGCCAATCACATTGCACAGCAAGATTAATCAAGCATCTAACAGTAACAATTTTAACAACCGGAGAAAAAGTTTCATCGTAATCTATACCCTCCTTTTGATTAAAACCTTTAGCAACAAGCCTAGCCTTATATCTTTCGATAGCACCACTAGAATAGTATTTAATTCGGTGAAAAACCATTTATTATCATGGCTTTTCTACCAGGGGGTGTGGCAAAAATTCTAAATATCAAAGTACCTTTTCATTTATAAGCATCCATTTCTTTATCATTTTTGCATCTACCTTGTGTTCTGACTACTACTAGCTTTCCAAAAAGTTTTAGGTTCTTTACTTTTATTAAGTTCAGTGGTAAAACAAAAATTTTCAGGTTTAAGCTTAGCATAACCAACAAACTTTTCAAGACCATATTTCAATTTTGAAGTCATGACAAAATCATTATACCTAACAGGTAACACGGTGGTTCTTTCAGACCTTCTTAAAGGCTGATGAATATTTTCTGCACCAAAGGGACTAGGAACAGCAACATCAATATCCTCAGATTCACTATTTTGTTCATCAGGAGTTGCAGCCATCTCATCTTCATTGCACGAACAATTGGGAAACCTATAAAGATCCACAAAATCTTCTCTTTATGTCGTCAAAGAGCTTGAATGTCTGAATGAAGACGTTGCTTACATCACTCTGTGAACTAGTGGTTTGTGGAATCATCTAGGATACACCGGACTAACCATATCAAATTCATTAAAGAATTTAATGTGATTAAGACCCTGTTTAATTTCGATGAGTAGAGTGCAAGATGCAGAGTTATCATCAAGTCTTAAAAGGAAAACACCATTTCCTCAAAACAACTTAAATCTCTTGAAATTGTTTTCTATCAAGACTAATATCTTGTACCCTTTTTAAAATGAATATCCCACCAAACACACTTCTCTGACCTACTACTAACTTTCCTGAATTGTTAAGAATAGTAGCAAAACAGAGACAACCAAACACCTTAGATGCATTAAGAGAAGGTTTTCTAGAAAACACAAGTTCAAATGGGCTTTTCCCATCAGCACTTGAGGATGGCATTGTTAATCAAATAAGTAGAGTTTAATACGATTCAGACACAAATTCAAACGGATAAATCCCCCCTGAAACTAAGAGATCTGTTTTTCTGTTCTTTTTTCCTCTCCTTTTTTTTTTTTTTTTTTTTTTTTTTTTTTTTTCACCCAATTCCAACATTTGCAGATGTCTATGTTTTTGCTCAACAATCCCAATTTTGTCTGAGGAGTAGATAGGCACAAGATGGTGATGTATAATACCTTTATCACAAACAAAACTTAGTTACATTTTTATTGACAAATTCAGTTTCCATTTTATCACTTCTTAAAAGTTTTAAACTTTTATCAAATGATTATTTAAGCATGTTATAAAAATCACATATACAATCAAACACTTCTTCCTTCCCCTTAACGCAAATATTACCCAACAGCCCTAGAGAAATCATCCATAATAGTAAGAAAGTACTTAAATCCTTCTCTACTAGCCATTTTATATGGTCCCCAGAGATCAAGGTGAACAAGATCACCAAGCTGTTTAGTGACATGATCACTTAAAGGAAAAGGTTCTTTTTGTTTGCGTAGCCTTTTGACAAACTTACAAAACAATTTCATCTTTTGTTCTCATAAACAATTCTTTATTTTAAACTTAAGAACTTGGTAGCTAGGATGACCAAGTCTTTTATGCCAAAAATTTTGGACAAAAAACAGGTAGAATTAGCTTTTTCAAACAACACATTATTACCTTTAAATCATTTTTAGAAAAATACACAGCCATCCTTTTCGTTCTTCCAATCCCCTTACATCTCATTTCACTCAAACCTGAGGTAACACCATGCAATTGATCATCTAAAAGCAACAATGTGATTACTAGCTAGTAATCTTTATGAACATACATCAAGCTAACACAGTATTTGGCAATACTAACACATAATTATAGGATGATATCCTTGTTTAAACCAGTTTCAACTTTGGTAATAAAAGGGTTCTTTTCCAATTGGATGAGAAAAACTTTTTCCAAACTTAGGAAATACAATGGACATTAACTAAAAATCTATCATCATAAGTAAGGTGCTGGTTAGCACCAGAATCAACAATTAACCCAGCAGCAACCATATAGATCATGCAATTGATTGTTTGTTTGCAAGAACTTATTAGAAATTCTGATTAAGAATCTTACTGTTTTTAAAAACTAAGTAACTTGCATATTGGCATGAACACCCTTAGCATTATTAGAAGAATTTTCTTTAATCAGAGAAATCAGCTTTGTTATCTGCTCATCTGAAAAAGGGGTAGAAGAAGAAGTAGAACTGGATCCAACAGAATTATTGTTAACGAATCTTCGGTTAAAACTTTGTCCATTATTACCATTGGTAACATTATTACCACTTCCCCCCTTTTTCCCAAAATCTGGTGGATAGCCAATAATTTTGAAACACCTATCAATGGTAGTGTACATTGAATCCACATTTCTCACAATACAAGCTGGGACCCACACCAGATCTCTATTCCCAGTTGAAGGTTCTAGTCACATTAGAAGTTATTAGTAGTATTTCCAGAGCTTTCGGGTCTCTGGTACTGTTTATATTACCCACATTAGACATAAAACACAGAAGACTAAGAACTTTTGACCAGAATGAGAACCAGAGTATGATTAGAAAACTCTATTGAGACTCCTCAATAGAAATAATAGCTTAAGCACTTATAACATCAGCAAGGTATCTCTAGACAGATTATTATTCTAATTTGCATATAACAATTATCAAGACCATCAAAACTGCATTAAATTCATTTATTGATATGTTTTTTAAAATCCTCAGCAGCTTTCTTCGTGACAGAGTACATCTAGGCAAAATTAAACTAAAGCATCAAATTATTTCACATAATGCATTAGTTATGTTAATAGTCAGCTATAGATAGTTCCTTCCTGAGTTAATGAGTTTATTTTATGATGCAAATTTAAACTGTACAGAACATCAATTTTATTCATATGTTTCTTTGACGTTTATCCCATACTTGTTTAGCTTGTTGGAAAAGATTTGTCCCAAAAAAAGTTCCTCAGAAATAGAGTTTAAAATCCACCCTAAGACAATTGCATTGACCCTATCCCATTGCCTACCCAAAACTTCATCAGTATTGGATCTTCTACAAGTCCCATCAATAAAGCCAGTCTTATTTTTTCCTTCTAAAGCAAGGAGCATATCACAGACTGACTGATATTTTCAGGACCATTTAGTTTGATTGATACAAACAGTTAATGGCGCAAGTCATTAGGGTGCAATGCAAGCTGTGACTCACATCAAGTTTACTAATACAAGTAACATTATCATTATCACTATCATAATCATACCCATCATCAGAATAACCGTGTAAAGACATGATGAATCACAAAAAAACTAACAATAAAAGACAATCAAGAAGCTAATTAAACACAAGAAGATAACTGAGTAATCAGAGTTCCTAGGTTTCCAATCCACTTAAGTGGCCGGTCAAGGGCAAACTGACTAAAACAGGATCTAATCAAAGTAGAGAGTGAGGTGTTACAGAGCATCTATGCGGAAGCAACCAATCTACACTTGATTCACTTAGTCAAGGTAATAAAACAAGCTCAGAATTCAAAACAATCAGAAACCCTAATTTTCCAAAAATTAGGGAAAACCGCCACAGCTTCTCAAGAACACCGTTTAACACCCAGATGATAAATCAATTAACACAAGTTAATTGACCTCAAGAATCTTCAAGAATCAAAAACCCCAAAGTAATCAAACCCAAATTTCTTTAAAACTTAGATTTGACAAAATCAGCAACAAAAAATGACCAAGATCAATCTCAATTGATCAAGAATCGACTAATTTCAAAAAACCCCCAAAAATTTTGAAACCCTAATTTTTTCCAAAAAAACAGTTTAGAGCAAGAATCAAGAGCCTTGCTCTGATACCATGTAAAAAACTTTGATTTAACCAAAATCAAGTTCTTGAATCTCAATTCAAGATCAAGACAACAACCAATCTGAACAATCAAAATGTTTACTCCTGCTAATCAGTCGTAAACCTATTATCTAATTGATAATAGTTCTATTACAATATTAGAAACTAAAACAATGAATCAAGATCGATCTTAATCGATTAGGGTTTACAAGAAGAAGATGAATATGTGTAATTTTGAGAGAGAGAGTTGATTTGTTGTATATCTCGCAAATGACTGAAGATCTAGCTTAAATACAGCTGCCAAAGATAAAAGATCAATCCAAGCCCTCAACTTTACATGACTTGCTAAATCCAGCAATCCATACTTTTAACAACTGAAATAAGAAAAAGCAAAAGACACAATCAGTCCCTGTACTTTCTACCAGGTAAAGATCATAACTTTAACAGAACCACTATTCTTAATTACGACCCTCTTTTATTGTAGAAGAGTCTTAACAAACGAGTATTTGGATCCACTACTTGAATCCAAAGTGTCGTAACAAACGGTCAAAAGTCACATGTATCTATTGGTATGATGACAAACGATATTAATATGTGGTCAAATATTCCAATCGATTATACAAGGACATGTAAAGGTTTTAATTCGATTGTTCTCCACTTTTGAAAAAAACCATACATAGATATAATATACTTTATTTGGAATAATTGTTCAAATTTCAAAACAAAAATTAAGAAGCAAAATATAAATTGAGTTGTTATGACAATGCATGCGTAATCCCTTTTAAATTTGTTTTTAAACCATCACTAGTCAAATGTATCTTTATACCGTGCGTAAAGACTTCGAAATACTACATCTGTCTCAAAATAAACGTTTAGTTGACTTTTCAGAGTTTAACTGATTTAACTTTAACTATTTTTGTGTGTGTTATATAATAATTAATGCAAAATATATGCCTGGATTGAGTTTTAAGTGTGTTTTATAGATTTCTTCAAGCATTATATAACAAAAAAAAATATATTTAAGATTAAAATTAAACCCTATGAAAAATACTTATTTTAAAACGGAGGGAGTATATATATGTTCAAAATTCAGTTTTTGAGTTTAATTTAGTCTACTGTGACTTTGGGTTCTGAGAAATAAATTACAAAAATATGTACAAACATTTTTAAAGTATCTTTCGGATTTTTAAAACCTAGACAAATTTGTGTTGACCGCTGGTCAAGATTCATGGCTCAAAATATCAAATCAGTCTTATTAATTATATTCTGGTTTATGGTCTCCGCAAAATAAACGTGTAACATAGGATAAATTTTCCATACAACGCATCAAACCTCTTATATAAACCCTATTGGCTTAACATCAACTCACAATACAAACCTAGCAAATAATAATGTCTTATGTTTCATATTTTACACTCGTCACATTTTTTATATCAATTTCTATCCTTTCTACACTCTCCACAGCCTCTCGAACCCGACCCTTCAACAAAGTCTATGTCTTCGGAGACTCATATACCGACACCGGGAACAACAACAACTCTCACGGACCATTGCCCTTTCGACACATCTCTAACCTTCCTTACGGTCGAACATTTTTTCACCATGCAACCAACAGATACTCTGATGGCCGTCTTGTCATCGACTTCGTAGCAGAGTATCTCAACTTACCTTACATCCCACCATATGCTAACAAATCCGCCGATACCACTCACGGTGTCAACTTCGCGGTTGGTGGCTGCACCGTGATTCCTTACTCTTTTTTTCAGAAAATTGGCCAAAAAGGGAATGCGGTCCCTGAGTCTCTATTTCCTACACAACTCGAGTGGTTCAAAGATCATATCAAGGGTTCAGGATGTAAAGACGCCAGGTCAACCCCTAAACAATGCAAGGCCGTGTTCGATGGTGCGTTAGTTTGGATCGGAGAAATTGCTGCAAATGATTATAATTACATTACTGGGACTAATACTACTAGCAAGACTCTTCAAGAGCTAGCTATATGGTACGAAACCAAATTTATTGAGAAAATATTGAAAATGGGTGCTAAATATATTGTAGTACAAGGTTTACCCACGACCGGATGTTTCCCTATAGCGTTTGTATTCGGAGACCTTCCAACAGAAAGGGACGATATTGGTTGTGTGGCAGCCAAGAATAAACAAAGTTATGACCATAACGTCGTACTACAAGCGAAACTACATAGTCTACGAAAGAAGTTTCCATCTGCGGTTATTGTGTACGGTGATGACTGGCATGCGTACCGTGAGGTTTATAAAAATCCTACAAAATATGGTTTCACTGAGCGCTTCAACGCATGTTGTGGAAACAGAAGTGCCCCGCATAATGTCAACCTAATGAACATGTGTGGTGCTCCCGAGACGAACTCATGCAAGCATCCTTCACGGTACATGAATTGGGACGGTTTGCATGTGACCGAAGGGATGAGTCGGGTAGTCTCAAAGCTGTTTCTTGATGGCGGCTTTGCCGAACCACCGTTCCCATATCTTTTGAAGAAGGCCATTGAGTCCCGAGTGTAGTAGAATTATTCATTTGTCGAGGAATAAGAGGTTTTTGTATGACTTAAATGTGTAAAACGTGCTGATTGTTAAAGTAATAACCAACTGTACGTTCTATTGCAATTTTGTTGAAACTTTGTGTCTGCTGTATTTAGTGAGTAATAAGTACATGTTTTCGTTAAACGTTTTACTACATATACTTATTAATTATCGAGAAAGACAAACTTGAAACAAATTTTCATAAGGTATTGAATCTATACCAGTTGTTCATATGGTTGTTTAGATTATTCTTCAGGCAAAACAATTCTCATGATGATCATACTGGCACTATGAGAAGTAACAATAAAAATCGAGGTTTGCTCCATCTACATAATGTTTATAAAACTATAAGCAAACTTTCACACAATGATATTTCATCACACTTAGCCGACTAAATTTTTATTTTACTTTACAAAATACAAACTCTTATTTTTCAGCAAATCATGACTAAGCTTAATTGGCTAATTTTGTGAAAATTATTTTGTATAATTTATGTGGTTGTAACATTGCTCGTAAAAAGCAAGCTTATATTATTTGATTTTCTGCAACTTCACATACACACGTACTCAGAGACAAAAAGAGATAAATAAGTAAATGTAGGAGGTTTGATTACTATCTTGAAACTACAGGAATATCGTAAAATTAAAGTTGAGATTTAGTCAATATGTCATTGTACTAAATATGTCTATATGCTGGAATTGTGATCTTAGTTCCCTTATTATTATCTTGAAATTACAAGAATGTAACTAAAACTATGTTTATTGGTGACTCTATTCAACCGGTTGGATGTTATAAATGACACAAATAATTAATATAATATTAACAGTACATAAAAGGATAAAAAAAAATGTTCACGACCAGTTCACTTGGTGACTTCTAAATCTTTGATCCAACCCGCCACATGTCACACTATGAATGGTTATGCATATTTTCTTTTATTTAGAAATGTCACACTAGATTGATTTGTTGATAAATGATAAAAAAAATTAAAATTGATCATATATATTAATTGTATAAATAGAATAATAAAAAAAATATTTTAATAAAAAATTTGTTGGAATAAATTGTTGATAAACATCTTTTAATTCGCTTATTATTATCTTGAAACTACAAGAATGTCTTAAAATTAAAGTTGAGACTATGTGTAACGTTACTAAATTTGTCTATATGCTGGAATTTTCCTATGATTCCCCATACACTATATTTATGTTTAGATGACTTTTCATGCAAATAATTGTCGTGATGATGATAGTGACATTATGAACGGCCCACACTCTTTGACTCTTTCCAACTTCAAATACAAAACAAATAAATTTTAATAAAAATATATGAAATGAAAAGCGTAAATGTCCAAAAAAGTTCTTGAACAACAAAAAATAAATTTATGAACAAAACCCAAAAGATTTAGGCCTCTGATAATTTAAATGCTTATAATAGATTTTGAATTTTGAGTTATGACAGGAGGCTGAATGACGTTATAATAGATTTTGAATTTCGAGTTATGACAGGAGACTGAATGAGGTGGAGCAAAAATATTCGCTCATAACACAAACCGGACACCATTATTGCTGCAACTAATTAACAACAGTGTGAGATAAGCGATGTGAGATAAATCAACTATCTAATAAAGATAAGCGTTATATACATTTTCTTTTAGTATTTAATGGGGCCTTCGTGTAATCGAGGCACAAGGCCACCGAAATCCACAAGACGACTCTGCGGGTAGAGCCCTCCATTTTCAAAAGGTTGGCAAGTGACCACTCAAGGTTGTGTATTCAACACGAGACCTCACACATTTAAATACATAATTTTTTTTGAACGTCGATTTGATTAAAGACTAGCAAGATGCTAGAGAAGAAAATTACAAATAAGTGGATAGAGTGTTACATGGATTACTAAACCACTCTATGCAATTTAGAGAAACTTTCTCATTTCTACTCGAAACCAATTGAATGACGAAAACTTGATGTCATTTAAGAGCAGCTCCTTTCTCGGGTACTTGGACTAGAATATTGCATTGTTTCTGAAATTCCAGAGGTGCCACAAAGTGGTGTTTTGGCAGAATGGTGACTCGATCAGACAATAAAGCCGCATCATCTACGGATGTAACAAGGACACCTGAAAACTTCCACCAGGCCATGACTTCTTTCCAAACGTCTTTAGCAATTGAACACAACGCGAATAAATGGTCCTCAGTTTCAACATCATCATCACAAAGGGGACATCGAACAGACTCAAGGTCAATCACTACTACACAAACTGGTTTTTCCCACGGTAAAATCCGTGGGAAATCCCGTGGGTAAGGGCCATTATCCACGGATTTCCCACGGAATTATTCCGATGCAAAAACCCTCGTGGGTAAATATTTTCCCACTGATTTTCTCACGGAACGTTGACTATTTCCAACGGATTTCCCGCGTTGTCTAGCAACTATTTTCCACATTTTTGCCACAGATTTCCCACAGTTATTTCCCACTCATTTCTCACGAAAATTTTCCCACTGATTTCTCACATTTTTTACCAACAATTTTTGCCACAGATTTCCCACAGTTATTTCCCACTGATTTCTCACATTTTTTACCAACAACTTTTGCCACAAATCTCCCACAGTTATTTCCCACTGATTTCTCACGAATATTTTCCCACTGATTTCCCACATTTTTTACCAACAATTTCCTACTGTTATTTCCCACAGTTTTATCACAAATTTCCCACAGAAAGATGTGGAAATTTTGTGATCCGTGGGAAACACGTGGCTAAATTCTGTGGTATTCAAACAATAATCGGAGATTTTCCGGAATCCAGAATCTATAAATATGAAAAACTAATACGTGAGACAATAAACCATTAATAAATCATTAAAATAAACAAATCCGGTAACTAAAATGCATAAATGTGTCGCCGATAGACATAAATTTGTAATCGAAAAGACATAGGGTAGCAACATGTTATCGGACAACGCAACATCGAAATTGTTTTCGATATACAACCCAAAAGTTCCAACACAAAACCTAAGCCTAATGCCAAATTAGACTAGCTAGCACCATGATCCGATTCAACAGTTCGGGGAGGATAATTCTGAGCAAAGGACTCTAACCTATCATTAAGTGTTTTATGCCAAGCCAATAAGTCAGCTCCTCTTTGAGCCTCCGTGGCTGCCCTCTCATCTTCCATCCTTTTCTTCAGATCATCGTTTTGCTTTTTCAGAATTCGTATATCCTGTTACATCCAATTACACATTACTCCATTTGAATAACTCCATCAGATTAACAAATTCGAAAACCATTTAAACATAAAATCAATCTATCAAGGCTGTTTGGTATCGTGGAAAGGAAAGGAGAGAAACGGAATGTGAAACGCTTATGTTGTTTGTTTGACGCATAGAATGGAAACAGGATATATCATATTAAATGCAATGTCATAGTTATTCTTTTTGTTTTTTTGTTACAAGTTCAATTGGCATTTCTGTGATAGTTCAAATTAATCATATTAAATGCTTGTAGAAGGTTTTCGTTAGTTAGTTTTGATTAAAACAAGAACTGAGATGACTATAATTACTTTCATTCCCATGGCAATGCTACCTAACATGAGAATGCGTTTTCTTTTTTTTGGGTAAAAATGAGACTGCAGTGTTTCTGTGGTCCATTCACTATTGTGCATTCTTTGCTATGCTTTGTTATACAAACGATAAAGTAAGTTCCGTTTCTCAAGTTTATTCTCTTTCAGCTCATTCTCATTCTTAACAATAATTCCATTCTCTATCATTCTCTTGTACCAAACATCCACTTAAGACGATGTGAAAATAACGAAAATAGATAAACCTCATAAAGTGAGCATGAGTGCGTGGCATAGATACTCCCGGGCCCCAGTGTGCTTGTTAGCACAAAAGCTGGATCTGTCGTCAATCTGGCACCAAACACGCGACCTTTATTTGATGTAGCTACGCCCTTCCAAACATCATAATCATCTGTTGGGAAGTTAGACCCATTCTAATCGATCTCTGCATTCTCTTCATTCTCCCTATGCTTTTCTGATACTTGATGTTTGCTTCTGATACTTGATGTAAAAAGTGTTTAAATAAATATAAACAGCTTACCAGTCCAAGGCAAACAATGAGCCTCCAACTGTTTAACAAAGACGCCATTTCTCCCAAGGACATTGGTCTTACACCTCTAACCTGGTCATTTTTATACAAAAGGGAAACTTGCATTATATATTTCAAACCACTTGCTGAAGTTAAAAGACTAGCTTCCTAAGGAAGCATATAAAGGGAAATATACGAACCACTTCTTGAAGTTTCAAAGGAGGTGCAGCCAGTGATCTCCACTGGGGGAGAAACTCCTCTGCAGTTATTGGGATCGGCTGAAAAAACTTATTCAAGACTGCAAGAAGACGAAGCTTATTATCAACCTGTGTAAGACCAAAAGTCAAAGTCAACACTGTAGAAAAGGAGGAACATAAAGTACCTTTTGCCTTGAACCTTACTAGCGAGATGATGGCTATAAGCTACTAACGTAAAGTATCTTTTACCTTGAACCTTACTAGCTGGATGGTGGCTATAAGCTACTAACGTAAAGTATCTTTTACCTTGAACCTTACTAGCTGAATGTTGACTATAAACTACTAGATACCCATAAACAAACATAGAAAACAACCCTTAAATGACTAAAACATCCCCTAAATGACTAAAACGGAGCTTAGAAACGATTCAACAATATTTCATTTATTTCGAAGTTATACAAACTATATATTCACTTTTAAACCTTTAGCAAATTAACTATCACAACTCTTCTACAAAATACATGTGTTATTGGAAGTTAAGCATGTAATGTAAGTTTAATACATAAAATCGACATGTAATTGGAACCAATTGCAGTAGAAATGATGTAACAAGTTTATATACATTTAGGTCACATGAACCCAAAATTCAAAAATCACCAAAATAATAAATTGACACATGAGTATGTCAAATTGTTTATAAATTTAAGGATATAATACATGAAACTACCTGATCCGTGGATTAATAGATTTGAATCGAGAGTAGTGATGGTGAATAGCGTGGGTTTGTGGTTAGTGATGGAGTACAAAAAAATAGTTAAATGAGATGAAAGGGGTGAGTTAGTAGAATAATGAAAATTATGTTTGGGGAAGCCAAAAAGATGCGTGATAATGAAACGAATATTTTGATTTTTGGCGAAAATTTTCGGCGGGATAGTGAAAATCTCTAAAAGAGGTATTAAATTTTAGAAAAAGTATATAAAATCTAATTACATTACAAAACTAACCACAACAACATAAAAAATCTTTATCAAAATTGTTATTATAAATTTAATTATCATAGATCATGTTTCTACAAAAATAATTAATCTCGTATTGACAAGATCAAAGGGGTGTTTGTCTTATCTTATGTTGTTATAATTTATTAACTTGTTTCGAAAAAGTAATGTTCGAATAAACTTATAAGTTATAGTATCTTTATTGTAATGTTCGAATAAACTTATAAGCTATGGTGACATTAGGTCGGGGTGAGCAACGGTTCAGAACCGACTCGAACCGAAAAAACCGACACCGAATCAGTGAGAACCGAACCAAGTATAAACTATAGAATCCGAACAGAACCAAACGAGTGTCGGTTTGAACTGAACATCGACTCATCTATTGAACATCTCATGTACAACGATAGTATATCGATTTCTTCGTTGAACATCTCATGTACACGATAGCATCTCGACTCATCCGTTGAACATCTAATGTATAACGATAGCATCTCGACTCCTCCATTGAACATCTTATGTACAACGATAGCATCTCGACTCATCCGTAGACCATCTAATGTATAACCATAACATCTCGACTCATCCGTTGAACATCTCATGTATAACGATAGCATCTTGACTCATCCGTTGAACATCTGATGTACAACGATAGCATCTCGACTCATCCGTTGAACATCTCATGTACAACGATAACATCTCGACTCATCCGTTGAACATCCAATGTATAACGATAGCATCTCGACTCCTCCGTTGAACATCTCATGTACAACGATAGCATCTCGACTCCTCCATTGAACATCTCATGTACAACGATAGCATCTCGACTCATCCGTTGACCATCTAATGTATAACCACAACATCTCGACTTTTTCGTTGAACATCTCATGTACAACGATAGCATCTCGGCTCATCCGTTGAACATCTCATGTACAACGATAGCATCTCGACTCATCCGTTGAACATCTAATGTATAACTATAGCATCTCGACTCATCCGTTGAACATCTCATGTACAACGATAACATCTCGGCTCATCCGTAGAACATCTCATGTACAACGATAGCATCTCGACTCATCCATTGAACATCTAATGTATAACTATAGCATCTCGACTTATCCGTTGAACATCTCATGTACAACGATAACATCTCGGCTCATTCGTTAAACATCTCATGTACAACGATAGCATCTTGACTCATCCATTGAACATCTAATGTATAACGATAGCATCTCGACTCAACCGTTGAACATCTAATGTATAACGATAGCATCTTGACTCATCCATTGAACATCTCATGTATAACGATAGCATCTCAACTCATCCGTTGAACATCTAATGTTTAACGATAGCATCTCGACTCCTCCGTTGAACATCTCAAGTGTTACCAAGCTTCGTAATACTTATTTTGCATTTCACTTTTGCCTTTCGGTTGCTATTCCGTATGAAAAGAGGAGCGGGAGACTTGGAAAAAACAAAGCGGGAGATTGAAAATTCATTGATTTTGATGTTTAAGAATTTTAATTATCAAAAGAAAAGAAAAAGGAGTAAAATAATTCTTTATGGTATGAGACGTCTGTGTACACGGATATGTGGAACACACACGTGTAGATATTCATACACACGTAATGATTTGTTACACAAAAGGTTATACCTAAACCAACATGTACACTTGCGATACTCACATGAATAGTTACATTAACAAACAAACACATATAATATGAAACTAAAAACACATATATAGGCATACTAAGTAACGAGGGAATATGTAAGTAGGCGGAAACGTAAAGATGATATTTTTGTGAGAAATCTGAGTTTTTGCTTGAGGAGTGTGAGGGGATCGGCTGGGATTTAGGACGTGATAAGTTGCTTGTGTTCTGATTTTTCCTTGATTGTGTATTCGCCCATCGATTCCCATGAATTGGATCAAATAGTTTTAAGGAAGTGAATTTCTTCTTTCTGGTGGTTTGTTTGTTGAGTATGGATGTGCTAGGTACTGAAGAAAACCTTTTGTTTTGACTTTTGCGTGAGTAGCATAGTTGATAAGGTTGTTGTTGTTGTTAGCCCGTGTCTTTATTATAGTTTAGTCTTTTGGGCTCAAGCCCACTTCTAGAATGATCTTTGTATCAATATATATTGTATCGTGATTGTATGGAATAACACAACAGATTTACATTCCCTAACAGATTGGTAGTGTTGATATGGTTAATGAACTTCAATTGGTTGAGTGTGATACTGTGTTTGATGATTGTTGTATGAAGGAGGTGGGTTGTATATCTTTGCCAGAAAAGCAAGTGGTTTCGGTAATCGTTGTCGCATTTCTCTGGGTATTTACGCATGTATTTCCCATGGATTTATCAACTTGGTGGGAAATCTGTGAGAAATTACCCACGACTTTTTCACGGACATAATCGTGTGAAATTTGCCACATGTAAATTAACAAACGATAGTCAAAATCTGTGGGAAATCTGTAGCCGTGGCAAATATGTGTGAAATTTGCCAGAATTTTCCCACGGATGTCGAATCAACAAGAATAATGGAAAATCCGTGGGAAATTTGCCACGGATTTCACACGAAAACTTGGTCAACAATTTACACCAATTCGGTGGGTAATTTGTGGGTATTCCGTGGAAAACTTCACACGAGATTTTTTCAGTGGGAAAAGTCCGTGGATAAAAGCTGTTTTTGTAGTAGTGTATATTTTTTTCGCTTAACGATTAACGGTTAGGAGATATTAAAATTTGAAGGATAAAAAATGAGTTTTTGGTTTAATCTCATCTATATTGATATCCAAATGAACTTAAATATTATATTATTGTTTATAAAAAATGTATAATTTTATAACTCTATATGTATTTTTCTAGTATTTTTGCAATTTAAGTGGTGACATTATGTTATTGGGTAAAAGCCATAAATACTCTACGTACTTACAACTATAACTCATTATACTCTACTAATTCTTAAATAAGTCATTTAACCGTATGCCACGTCAGCAATTTTACTTGCTACTTGTACCTTTTTTATGTTTAACCGATAACTTGTAGTCAACACGTTTATCCTTTGACTTTTTTGGGTAAAAGCCATAAATACTCCATGTACCGGCCTGTTTAACTCATTATGCTCTACCAATTTTAAAAAAAATATTCGAAAAGAATATTTTAAAAAAATATTCGAAAAAATTTATATAAGTTTTATACTTCGAAGTATATTTTTTTCGAAGTATAAATACTTCGAAAATTTTTTTAAAAATGTGTGAAATTTGCCAGAATTTTCCCACGGATGTCGAATCAACAAGAATAATGGAAAATCCGTGAGAAATTTGCCACGGATTTCACACGAAAACTTGGTCAACAATTTACACCAATTCGGTGGGTAATTTGTGGGTATTCCGTGGAAAACTTCACACGAGATTTTTTTCGTGGAAAAAGTCCGTGGGTAAAAGCTGTTTTTGTAGTAGTGTATATTTTTTTCGCTTAACGATTAACGGTTAGGAGATATTAAAATTTGAAGGATAAAAATGAGTTTTTGGTTTAATCTCATCTATATTGATATCCAAATGAACTTAAATATTATATTATTGTTTATAAAAAATGTATAATTTTATAACTCTATATGTATTTTTCTAGTATTTTTGCAATTTAAGTGGTGACATTATGTTATTGGGTAAAAGCCATAAATACTCTACGTACTTACAACTATAACTCATTATACTCTACTAATTCTTAAATAAGTCATTTAACCGTATGCCCCGCATCAACATCATCAAGAACCTGGAAACGCGAACTCATGCATAAACTTTTGACATTATGTTATGAGGAAGTTATTTTGAATACCATAAATTGCTTCAATGGTGAGATTAAAAGTATTTTATTATTTCACCTATTTTTTATAATTTAAAATATCTCATTAACCGTTAATCGTTAAACAAAATAAATTATATCGTCACGACCAACATTAAATTATCTTTCTATAGACGGACACTTTGATATACTTTCGACAAACTTTTTTTTCGTTTTTTTCAAGTTTTTTTTCGTTGGTGAAACTTGCATTAAGAAATCACATGTAATTAAACACTAATTTGAATATTCTTATAAAATCACATGTGATATAACACTAATACCGAATTACATGTGATTTCATTAGAATTACATATAATGTGATTTAACACTACTATCATATGTGATTTATCAGTAATATCATACATGATTTAACACTAATATCACATGTGATTTTGTTAGTGTTTAATCACATGTGACTTCTCATGCAAGTTTCAGCAACAAAAAAACGTGAAAAAAGTTTGTCGAAATTATAAAAATGCATATATATAGAAAGATAATTAAATGTTCGTCGTGATGATATATTTTTTTCGCTTAACGATTAACGGTTAGGAGGTGTTAAAATTTGAAGGATGAAAATGAGTTTTTGGTTTAATCTCATCTATTGGTATCCAAATGAACTTAAATATTATATTATTGTTTATAAAAAATGTATAATTTATAACTCTATGTATTTTTCTAGTATTTTTGCAATTTAAGTGGTGACATTATGTTATTGTTCATAAACTTGTGAATGTTATTTTTGTTGCATCTAATACGTACGTAATATATAAGACTACTTTGCCAATGCTTTAAATGCTATTATTAATTGCTATGTATGACTTTTTTATGAGATTTGGCTAAAATTAGTTAAACATTGTTGCAATTATATCCAACTACTAGTCTAGTATATATCTGAAAGTTGATAGAAGCAAATGCATCAAATTAAAGTCTTATGGAGATGACACTGGCTTCTTTCATCCTGTATGCTCCTTTGTTGCTTCAGGTATATCTAGGACTCTTTATCAAGGCTTGAAAACAAGCTATTTCAAATTATATCGTTTAACATTTGATTTTGATCATTTCAAACTGAAGTTCTTTCTTGGAAGCAATGCTCGGGAAATCACCGAGAAAACTGTTGGAAACGACCACACACATAGTGGTAATCCGAAAGATGATCATTATGGACCTCATGGCCTGGATCCCGCTCTAAGCGTGTTTTTTAGAGTTGGTGATCTACACCTTGGCAAAAAGATGCCGATTTACTTTGCTGCAAATGACAATTTGAACCCTACTCATCTACTCTCTCAAGACGAAGCCAATTCAATCCCTTTCTCGTCGTCAAAACTTCCATACCTTCTTGAATTCTTCTCGATCTCGAAGAACTCCCCACAAGCCAGAGCCATGGAAACCACACTCAATCAATGTGAGCACAAGCCCGATAAGAGTGAGATCAAGTTTTGTGCTACCTCATTGGAGTCCATGATTGACATGACACTTGGAGTTTTGGGTAAAGTTAAACCAAAGGTTTTAACCACCAAGATTTATAGTTCCAATCATACCTTTTTTCAGAACTATACTTTTGTGAAAAAGCCATTGGAGATACACGCCCCTAAAATGGTGGCTTGTCATGCCATGGCTTACCCATATAAGGTTTACTTCTGCCATGGGCATAAGGGTCATACCGACAAATTGTTTAAGATTGATTTGCATGGCGAAAATGGAGAGAGGGTCGACGCTATTGCTGTTTGCCACATGGACACGTCCATGTGGGATCCTGACCACGTGGTGTTTCGTGTGCTTGGAGGCCAGCCTGGAAGCTCTCCGGTGTGCCATTTTCTACCTGCTGATAACCTTGTATGGATCCCATCTGCTTAGCTGAATAGTTTGTAATAAGTTTTAATAAATAATAAAATGTATGGTGTTGTGATTGCTAATATATTTTCGTAATGAGTCAAACATGATTTCTGTTGGTTCCGCGTCTTAACAAGATTGATATTGGATTACCACATTCAAGAGAATTTTTGTGACCCATTTTAGCTACACCGATCCAGATTGTTAGTACTTAGTTATAAGAAAATATAAACAAAAATAAAAGATACCCGTGTTGCAAGTGTTCTATGCCCAGAAGTAGCAACTTTTTTCGTTTCGTATAAACACTTCAGAACCTTTTTTTAAGTACTACAGTATTCATTTCGAAGTTACTTTACCAATTGATATAAAGGTAGATGGTCCATGAGGATGTTGCTAAAAACTTAAAGGAAGAAGATGGTGATCTACGGTTACTATATATTATCCTTAGGTTAGCTAGACAAGCATAGATAATAATCTCTCGGTGTTCAATATATGAACATGGAGGAGTTTATTCGAGAATATAAGATGTTTGGAGTTCAATACCCTTGATTCTCATGCAAGAGCGGCAACCATGTGTGTGGCTCATGAACCTGGCATATATGAAAGCAAACGAATTAGTCGTTATCATTCGGCATATGGAAAATATCAGGAACTAAAAACAGACTTAATGTCAAAGGAGGTAAAGGAAACAATGTTGCCTCATACAATAAAATAATTGCATTCAACAATTTTGCACATGGTTTAAAACGAATTTTGATAACTTGCCAGAAGTCGAGAAACCCCTTCTAGCACGAGTAAATTGAAGAATATAAAGTGATTCAGATATGCAGTTTGATTCCTAGTGAAGTTTCAGAAACACAACATTAATCGTTGAAAAAATAGGATATACCAGTATCTTGTAACTATGATAACGTGCAATTAACCAACAAGAACGTCAGAAGTTTGCAAAAGTTGAAACAGTGAACATCCAAAACTGAAAAGTGTGCTGAGTTTTCATGACAAGGACTAACGAGGAAGCATCACCTTATTTTATTTTTTCGTGCTAGAGACAGGAGATTCTAGTTTCAAATTTAGATAACTTTTAAACCTATATAAGTGGTCATAATTAATATGTAAGCATGAATCAAATAATCCCCTAAACTAATTTTGTGAATTGCGTTTCATTCATAGATTTTTCGGATCTGCTACTCATTGGTACAGGTATCAGCCTAAACTTCACAGCTATTTCGTGCGTGGTTCTAATCCAAATTTGAGCACATAATATAGTTGTTATTTATGTGCACATATATGACCCTTTCAGGATTAGCCATAAGAAATGTAGACCACGTACCATAGTTTTGCTTCACCTTGGTGAATTTGTGAATAGCTTTTAAAATTAAGCCATACTTCTTACAGTTCAGTGACATAATGGTCCTCTTTGCAAAAAGCATGAAAAATGGCACATTACATATATTTCCATCCCTAAGCCTATAACAGCCATAGAGTGACTCACCTAGAGGTGGCAAACTGGGCAAGTCGAGTGGGCTGCGTAACATGTCGAAACGGGTAATACGTTGTAAGATCTGATTGAGTTAACCACGGGTATTTCTGACCACTTTTTAGTATTTGTAGTTTTGTCATATAATATTACAAAAACTCTAGCGTTACAATAATAATCTGCTTTGTGGCCAAAAAAAAGAACAATAGGAGAGGTTGTATTCATGTCTGCATTTGGCCACTTTTGACCCATTTCTTTTTACTACGGAGTACATTTTCCGATTTGGCCCATTTGATATAAAACATAACCCAAATCGATGCTTCATAATTGAATGGTCAAAATTCCACCTCTAGAGTGGCCCCTTGCTATTTAAGTTATTTATCACCATAATGGATCCTTCAGACATAAGTTGACACCCAGTCACCCTCTATTCTTAATGAATCTAAAGATGCTAGGATGGTGTAGCTCACACCATCTCTGTATATCAAATTTTCCATGCTGGAAAACCAAGGTGGCATCTTGTTGGGCCGTAAATTAATAAAAGATCAGGATCAGGCTCAGCATAACCTAGTAGTAAACCAAATTAACACACAAAGTGAGCGTATATATTCCATTTGCATAGACGGCCCAAACTGACATGTATATAACTAAATAGGAGATAGAAAGAGAAAAAAGCAAAGAAAACCGAGGAACTTTTCTTTTAGCAGCTCATTTCCCCCTTTAACACTTAAAGAGCACAAAAAGACCATCAATACACACTTTGAGCCGTTTAATATTTACTGGTACTAACTAATAAGGAAGGCCTTTCCTCGAAGCTAGCTTCCATTGTTCAGTCATGCTGCTGATGGTTTATGTAATAAAAAAGGGTCTATTATCTCTTGAACAGAAGACCAGAAGCTGGATTGCCGGGAAATTGTCGGGTTGGATTTGGGTCAAAGCTGGTAATACTTTTGTAAGATCAGATTGACCAGAAACACATTTTTTGAATAAAATGATTTAAGGTTTTATGGCATTATAAAAACACTTTAGGCGACTTTCGACCCATTTCTCTCTCTATATGTTTACTTACTCTCACGCCGGAGTCTAACCGTGGGGTCTCCCCCCCAGTAAGGCGAAAAGGTTTATTTGGATTGTGCAGTGACAACATTCCAACTATTTCTTTTGCACTCGTACAAGATCATCGCCTCAAATCATTCAGGAACTCGACCCGACGTATAATTTGAGTCCTATTCTAACCCCTACTCCAATTTTGTACTAACAAGTGGCGTCATCCGTGGGACTCAAACCCCCCTATAACAAGCTTAAATGAGTCACAAACAGGACATCAAATACACACATAATAAAGAAGAGAGGCCGTAAAAATATAACTGGTAACATTAGACTAATAAGGAAGGCCTTTCCTCGAAGCTAGCTTCCATTGTTCAGTCATGCTGCTGATGGTTTATGTAATAAAAAAGGGTCTATTATCTCTTGAACAGAAGACCAGAAGCTGGATTGCCGGGAAATTGTCGGGTTGGATTTGGGTCAAAGCTGGTAATACTTTTGTAAGATCAGATTGATCAGAAACACTATCAGTTAACATTTTTTGAATAAAATGATTTAAGGTTTTATGGCATTATAAAAACATCTATAGCGACTTTTGGACCCATTTGACCCCTTCTCCTTTTCAACTATTTTACCCTTTAGAGAAAAAATATACTAGTAACTCACCAAATCAGCTTATTAATAAATAAACGGACCAGAACTGCCACCTCTAAGAAAACACAATGAACTATCTTCAAGAGGGAAATAGAGCCAATTTCAAGGTTTAGTGGTGTTTTCAGGTCAAATGTCTAGGCAGGGGAGGGGAGGGGACTTGGCCAATGAGTTGCTAGAGCAAAGTTCCTAATTTTCTTTCTTATCTTTGCAATTTTTTCTGAGATATAGAATTATAACAGATTTACACTAAAAAGAACAAACCAAGGGTCTTTTATGCATCATATAAGTAAGTCTCGGTGAAAAAAGTTTTCCGGTATCTTCATCCAAGTAGTACTTTTTAATTTTGTAAAGTAAATTAGCCGCCTTTGCAACTGCTTCTTTTCCATCCGAAATGGAAACAAATTCGATAGGCATTTGTTTTTTTACTGAAAAGGGGACCAATTTTAGAATTCTCCTGCATTAATAAGTAATCAAAGTATACTTAGTAGTGATCCATATCTAACCATAACAACAAGAAGGTACGAGCCAAGTACATATGACAACTCCAAGATATTTCACTCGGTCTATGTTTAGATGTCTGTATGCTGTCACTAATCCATTTACTATAAGGTAGCTTTTGACTGTACGAATAACCTCGTGAAAAAGGTATAAGACCTTAAGAATCAAGTGGAGAACATTCCATGCCAAATTAAACCCAATGCTGTCCTGCTGCATGTGATGACATCCACATATGAGCAACTATATTTAAGAAGTATCATGAAATTGTAACACTTGCATTCCCATTTCTCATCTTCATTTTGGGACTGACAATATGAGAATGACAAATGAGCTAAACCAATGAAGGCTTAGTAAAGATTATTAATTGTTACCCTACAAAACCAGATTCAAAAAAGAGAGGACCATTAACGTTGTAACCTTGCAAAAAGTCTCTTGGGCACCTTTTGCCACACATATTCTACAAACAAAAGTAAATGAATAAAAATAAAGATGTACCAAATCCCCTCCCAACACTCGCTGAAAAGATAGTATCTAAAGTGTTGGGAGCACATATTTCATGAGGTCGGACACAACAATGCCCTGAAAATGC